>JAHLJS010000285.1:0-125000 GCA_038502445.1 Eremochloa ophiuroides
AAATCCAATTGTACTAAACTTGAGCAGGTAACAGAAAATGTAACGTTCCACGAAATTCATATACCTCTTGTCACTCTATCAAGATGGAACCAATAATGCAACCCTGCATCAATAATGCAACTAACTAACTAATAAATCTGTATGATTGCCATCTTTTGAAGGACTTGGTGTGCATACAAAACAATGTGCCACAGAGCACGGCGAGGTGAGGATGCAGGCTGGTGCTGGCGATGGCAATAAGGATGTGAGCAAATTTGGGGATAGAATCCAGTCCAATTAATTGTATATCTTGCATTATTCTGTTAATACTATTTTACACAGTATGTTCGATACCACTAACTGATGCAAATAGTAGAAACCAATCTGTATTTCAAATGTACCTCGGGGTGGCGATGGCGAGAGGCTAGCGGGGCAGTGGCGACGAAGCCGATGAGGGTGGCCGAGTCCCTCCCACAGGTCCTGCAAAAAACCAATCTGTAATTTTTTTTTTGAATTTTTATTTCAAACTTTTTCTGTGGCCTATGTGAAGTGTTTACAGGCACATATTCCAATTTGGGTCCATTTATAAGTTTTTGCTATTTTCTGTGATTTTTTCTTTTCCTTGAATTTTCCCCGCATGATCCAAGTTTGAACATTCGCATATGTCTAGATTTTGGACATTCGGACATCGCAACGTGCTCTAAACTTCTTCAAATTTTTATCATAGCGTCCACATGCGATAAACATAACACCTCGTCAAGTTTCGTGATTTTCTCACTTTGTTTCGATTTAATATAATTAAAACACACTTCTACCGCACGTGGACGGTCATGTTTCGTGGACAAGACTTTAAACTTTTGGGTGACTTATGGACACGGCCTCAAAATAAACTCTCCAACATGAATATCATTTTTTTGAATGGCTACATTTCATATTTCATGCACCTGCAGTTCAATTCTGCACTGTGCGGAAAAATTCAAGTAAATAAAAAAAATGAACGAAATATAGTAAACTTTTGTAAAAAGGCTCCAAATTTGAACATGTACTCTTAAACAATATATATGGGTCACAAAAAAGTTTGAAACCAAAATTCAAAAAAAAAATAATACTTTGCCGACTGCCAGCTGGGGCACTCGGCAAAGGGCATCTTTGCCGGACTGCCGCTGATCTGGCAGTCGGCAAAGAGGCCTGCTTTGCCGACTGCCAAACGGCGTGACAGTCGGCAAAGAAGACGGAGACGGATGCCATCCCGACGCTTGCAAGGTATGCCGACTGCTTCCCTTCGCCGACTGCCGGGAGCAAGCTGGCAGTCGGCAAAGACTGTCTTTGCCGACTGCCTTTCTTTGCCAGCTGCTCGGAGCAGGCTGGCAGTCGGCAAAGATTTTCTTTGCCGACTGCCTTTCTTTGCCAACTGTTTTGACTTCTGCAGTCGGCAAAGATAGTCTTTGCCGACTGCCCTAGATATGGCAGTCGGCAAAAATGCTGGTAGGCGGCAAAGACCCTGTTTCCCGTAGTGCTCCCTTGAAAACGTCAGATTTCTGGAAGAAGCACAGAGACTTAAACTGTCGGCGAAACAGAATCTTGTGGACTTGACACTGTCTTGGACTAAGGGTGACGCTGATCGACTTGTAGAGGATAAGGATTTGTTGGGTGAACTAGTGCCACCCATGAGTCTCAAGTCCTTCCGTATTGAAGGTTATAGCAGTCCATGCATTCCCAGCTGGCTCAGGCCATCTCTCACCATCTCCCCAATTTTACTAGCACCCATCTGAATGATCTGCCTAAATGTAGCAACCTACCACCACTTGGACAGCTACCATGCCTAGAAAAACTGCAGCTCTATAATTTATTCTAGCGTTACAAAAATTGATAGGGGTATATGCGGTGGCAGAGGATCATTTCCCCGACTGATAAGTCTCAGCCTACGTTATATGGATGGATTGGAGGAGTGGAATACAACATACACTGGTGAGTCTGGTGTGGAGGAGCTCATGTTCCCTGTGCTAGACGTATTGGACGTATCTTTTTGTCCAGGTTGAGGCTGAACCATGCCCACCAAAATGTCGTGAGTTCAATATAACATACAACGACCAAGTTGTATCATCACTGGAGGAGGTAGGAACCAGCAGCCATTATCTCCGCAGCTCTAATCCAACCACCAAACTGAGCATCATAGTCAACCGGCACCAGAGTTGCAGACTGTTTCACCATTTCCCTGCCCTCAGGAGTTGTATTTGTCTGGATCTAACAATCTGACAAGTTTGCCGGAGGGCATAAAGCAACTCTCTTCACTTCAACATCTGACACTGAGTGGGTCTGACAGCAAAATGGCACTCCCAGAATGGCTGAGCGACATCTCCTCTCTAAAGAACTCTGTATCAATTATTGTGGGAGCATCAAGTATTTGCCTCAATGTATACAGGAGCTGACCAATCTCGAGAAGCTATCTATTTGTGGGAACCGGAAGCTACAGCAGTGGTGTGTCAGAAGAGAACAAGGCTAAGCTCGCCACACATTAACGATATAGTAAGTTCAACACTAAATGCATTTTAATTAGATTCAGCATTATTCATGCTTTCGTTATACATATTACGTACTTCCCTGATCCTGTCTGTGTTTCTGCATGCCAATTAACTAAATTAATTACGTTTATTAGATATGTATGTATGTTTTTTGCAATTCTCTTGGTATTGTTGAGTTTTTTTTTTTACTTGCTGACAAATAACAAATAGGGTCAAATCATTGGCTGACCTCTGTCACATTAGTTACCTAACAAGCTTTCTTCGTGTGGAGACAGAGTGACAACAGAATAGTCTAAGACCTCTTTTTATGCGTGTTTGCAAAAAGCAAAGAATATTGATAATATATTATAAAGTATGAAAAGTAGAAGGATACATATACAATAGGGCCCTGTTTAGTTCACAAATTTTTTTCTCTTTCATCATCACATCGATTGTCCTTTACGTATGTATGGAGCATTAAATGAAGTAGCAGCTGTTACATGTTTGTATTTTTTACCTAACTTTCTCGAGACGAATCTTTTGAGTCTAATTGGGTCATGATTGGACATTTATTGGAGAAGATTCCCCGCGTACTACAGTGAACTTTTCACCTCCTTTTCCCCAACTAAACAGGCCCTAGGTATATACTCTTAGAATGGAACTCGTACTTTATTTTCTGCATGCAGTACACGTGATACGGATATTCTATTATATTATTGTCTTCATTTCAATGAGAGTACAAACTATAGCTAATTAGTACACACCTTTTTCACCTCTGCAGATCTATGAGGACTAATACTGAAAAAAAAAAAGGGCGCCGGAGTTAAAGGCTACTGTCACAATCCGCTGGAGTTAAGTTGGAACCTTCTTCAATGTTATTTTGTGTTTTTTTACATACACTGCACAATATTTGTGTGTGTGATTATTAAATTATCCACATCTCTCTCAGATGTTTGTAGCTGGATCGTGTAGTGTGATTGTTAAGTTACACAAAATATTTTCGAAGAAACAGCAATTTCGTTCCCTAGCCATTCATTATTCGTGACAATATATCACCATTGGTTGGTATATAGATGTGGTAGTTAAATTTTTTTCCATTATAGAAGGAACGTAACTTCAAACCATAAGTCCTTCTCAAATCTCTATCAGACCATCACCCGCTCTCACATATGCGGAGAAGGTAGCGCACGAGATGCAGAAGCGAGGGCTGTAGCGGCACAAATTAATGGAGGAATACTGCTGGAGAAGTCAAAAAGTATTTTACTCTGATGGAACCAATCTCCACGGTATTTTGCTTCAACACACAAACACAGAAATACAAGCTCCGTGATATTCATGCATCATACAGTTCACAAGTCACTGACACAAGATTTGTCCTAAAACTACTACTGGATCAGCATGTAGCGAAGCATTTGTATCAATGTATGACAGAATAAAAGTTGAATAACGAAACAATGATTTCAAGTACTACAGCTGACGACGTCAACAAATTCATTCATCATCGCTTCTACGAATCTGCTTGTATGACACCAGGGCGTGCAAACTTGCACTAAACAAGACTTGATAGACAATGAATCAAACTAAGCAGAACAGCTTGACTTATATGAGCTACGAAACACAAAACACTACTGCTATCCAGACAATCAGACGTAGTACATATGTTCGCCGAATGCTGCTCCCCAAGTCGACGCCACTGCCAGATGCCCCGAGCTCACCATTGTGCTCCCAGTGTAGGCAGCAGGGCCAGGAAATGCAACTGGTGTTAGTTGGTAACATGGATGCCCAGCGCCTACTACTGGTGCGGCCACATCATGACTTTGCATCGCAGCGCCTACATCAATCTGTGGTGGCATTAGTTGGTAACCAGGATGCCCAGCACCTACTACTGGTCCGGTCACGCCATGACTTTGCATCGCAGCGCCTACATCCATCTGTGGCCAATAAACACCGGTACCACTGCTTCTATGATAACTCACATCCTGCTGGCTGTGGGAGAACAACGCCGTGTTAACCCTGCTGGGGTGCCAGACCTGCGTGGTGGTACTGGCTCTCAGGGTTCGCCGAGACAGCTTCATATGAGTCATATGACGTGCCCCCTATGACTTGCATGCATTGCAGATCCATTTGACCGACCCCGTAGATGCCCTCAGTCAGTTCCCTACCACTCCTGCTTGTAATTGCAGTACCCATGACTGGGATGTTGCCCATGTCAGATGTCAATATGCCCTCCGCGGGATCCCAGGTCCAAACTGGAGTGCTTGCTGCCATTCAGTGAGTTTTTCTCAGGAACAGAGATGGGTCCAGGCAACACATGAGCGGTAGACAGAGCTGATACCCCCTGTGTGAAGCCACACACATTTGCAGCATAGCTGACCCGCACATTTCCTTGGCCATCTACATGGTATTGCCTTTGACTGTGACTCATACGATGTTCTCCCCAAGTGTAGCCAGGTAGCGAAACCCTTTGAGTTGGCTCTGAATGGCTCACAGCAGCAACATGAATGGAATCAAGTTGCTTCTCCACTTTCTCCAACTGGTCAGATAACTCCTGCATGATTTTTAACACTAGAGAGTTGGCTTCATGTCCAGTAAGATCTGATGCTAATGTAGCTGAACCATTTGTGCTTACTTGGTCAGAAGCAGCACTGCTCCTCCCTAGATGCTTGCTAATTTTCTTATTCTCCCAGTTCTCAGGTTCTGTTTCAATCCCAGATTGTGTCGCAGTGGAAGTATGCAGGGTTTCTTCATCATTACTCTTAGTCTCCAATATGGATGTTGATGAATTATCAGATGATGTTATGTGCTTCTCTGCCTGTAGCATTTGCCTGGGATTCTGCAGGCGCAGCTCTTTGTATTCAGGCTGGTGGGCATGGCTCTCTATTTCACTTGTTTTCGCTGTCACTGCATTCTGCAAAACAGTGCTTTGATTCCCAGATGGCTGGTTTGGAGCAGGTATTGCCATCCAGTTCACCCCATCAGCCTCAGACCGTTCTTTCTTGCTTGGCTCTTTGCACATGATACTTTCACCCCCATGGGGATCCTTGGCATGCTGACCATCATGCTGATTCTTTCCCAATTGCTTTGTCTGCTTAGGACTAACACAGCTATTTGTTCGATCATCATCCACTTCCTTGGCAACTGTTCTCTCCTGATTCACGGATGCAATTGAAATATCCCCAAGCATTATGCTCCCCCCAGTAAAGCCTCTAGCCAAAGGAGCCTGCATTGTGATTATAGAACTGTTGATAACAACGCCTGATACAGGAGCTTTACGCAAACCTGATGTTTCTATATTCTCGGTTCCAAACAAACATGGTGACACAGGTCTGTTCTTGCTCTGTGTTGAGAGGTCCACATGAGGATTAGCTTCAACATTTCGTGCGTTCACACGAGTCCCAGAACTCTCTCTTAGAACTCTCTCTTGTGGATGAACTTGCCTTTGCCTATTCTCCATCTGCAAACATTTTGGAGAACTGTTCTCATGTGACTGTGATGCACTTTTCCAGGCAATGTGTTCCATCATGCTGTTTTCCTTGTTCTTTGCAGAAGGTATGACATTATGAATCAAAGACCTTTTGTTGACACCTGCAGGTCCTGATGCTGGTGTGCAGCCCCTTAAAATTCCTCCATGTGAATGAACTTGCCTGCCCTTTTCCTCCATCTGCACATGCATTGAAGTCCTGTTTTCATTTGTGGGTGACACGCCTTTCGGGTCAATTGGTTCCATAATCTTGATTTCAGTGTTTTTGACAGGGGAAATCGTATTTGGAATCAAAGGACTTATAATAGCATCTGCAGTTTCTGATGCTGGAGTGGAGCCCCTTGAAATACTTTCGTGTTTATGAACTTGTCCTTCCCTATCCTCCGCCTGCAAATGTTTTGGAGCGCTACTATCATATGACTCTGATTCAGTTTTCTGAGCAATGTGTTCCAACATGCTAATGTCAGTTTTCTTGGCAGTACACGTCACATTCTGGGTGGAGCTGATAGCAGCTGCAGTATTCTTCACGGCATTTGGCCTTGGAGGCACCTTTGCAGATCCCCAGTTATTAGATGCAGTGTCTGTAGCTGAACGGCCACAGAGGTTTGTTGATGTATCTGCTACTCCATATACATGATTATCAGCAGAGTTGGCCATCTTTTTAGCTTCACTGAATTCAGTAACATGTTCTTCTGACAGATCAGTCGTTAAAAGAATAGAAGACATATTGATGTGCCAACCAACACATGATTACTTCTTTCAGAAACAGAATTAGTCATATCAAAGGCAGAGGTGATATAGATGGTGGCAGCACTGAAGGGAACATCATTAGCTACATTATCAGCTTTCAAATTGAGACTTTTTGGGCATTCAACCTTGGATTCATTGCACAACGATATTTCTGGCATGTTACGGGCACAGAGATTTCTAGCTTTGATGTTTAGACACTTAATTTTCTCTAACAGTGCCACATTCTTCTTGATGTCAGGTTGCTTCTCAAGCGCATCTGTATGGTTACCTTTGACCTTTCCAAGTATGTGATGAGGTAGACACTTTATTTTTTCCAACAGTGACACATCCTTTTTTATGACAGGTTGCTTCTCAAGTGCATCTGAATGGTTATCTTTGACCTTTTCAAGTATGAGATGAGGTAAACTTTTAACAAAAGTATCAACAGGCACATGAGGACAACAAGAATCATTGTTTTCTGGGTGATAAACCCCATGTGGACCATGCCTTTCTTCTCCCCCCTGGTTCAGAACGGATTGACCATCATGAGTAAACGATTCAACAAGGAATCTGACAGTCTTGTCTGCAGGCTTGCACGGACCATATGATACCACTCCTCCAAGGCGAATTTCATTCCTGTCAGGTGGGTGATCAGGAGGAGGATGCCAGTAATCAATACATGGAGGAGGCATACATATATCAGGTGTTTGTGTAGCATGTAGAGCCTGCTCTGGTTCCGAATAGAAATTTGCAGTAGAAACAGGATCACCTCCTGACAAAACAAATATATCTAATCATATGAAAAGGAAAGTAAATTGTATGGAAGAAAAATTCTATGATAACCAAAGTTATGAAATATAAAATAATGGGTGAGAATCAGTGAACAAGGTGTGCACCAATTAACGGGATTTTTCTTTGTTCATCTCGTGTGGCGATAACAACAGAGCTAAAAGATGGTTGCCCTTGAAAACAATGGCCTGTAAATGAGAAGGCACTAAGCGTAAAGAACATATGTTGTAGGTTTATTAAATAAACAATATGGAACTGACAAAGCATTTAGCAGCACTAGCATAAATATATTAAGAATACAGTTTATTGTTGGGCAAAATTATGATTTTAAATATGTAAATGCATAAACAACTATAAGAAGACTTTAGGCAATATAATCTGGTGGTACATGTAGACACCTTTTTGACCATTTGACTGAGAGTTCTTGGAATCAAGTACTGGGAAATCATCTGCACATATGGTAAACCCCTTTCTGTGTGATGTAGGCCTCTGCATTGGCAAAATATATTATTGTTTTGTACATGACATCTATATGTGTTCAGTTACCTGACAACATGAATTACATATGTCCATATGGAATGCATACCTTTTTGGCAATAGTCCTTAATGGGGCTTGCACAACATCCGAGAATGAAGTTTGTGAATGTGGAAATTGCCAGCTTCCTGAACTTAACTCTGTGCTTTGAGGACGACTCGTTACAGTTACAGAATCATGTGAATCTTGACTACAAGCAACAGGTGAGTCGAGCAAGTCACTTTCATCTGTTGACGTGCTTGAGCTTTGTGGAGAAGAAGGGTAGTCATTGATGTACACAAATGACCCAGAACCCTCACCCTTCTTGAGAGATAGGAGTGGTGATGAACCCCACACATTTGGTGCCGGAGGCATTGGCCTGTCACCCCATGGGAGAGCACCAACACATCCAGTCCAACATCCCATCAGATAGCAAAATTTGATCAACAAGGTACAGGGAAATAGTAAAAAGTTGTCCAGACAAGAAAAGAAATGCACCAGGGATCCACATGACTGCATATTATCAAGACCGCTTAAATTGAATCAATACTATTAATCCATCAAAGCTAACATGACGACTGGACACAGTTTGGACTTATGGGAAATTGCTAAACAGCAATCACAGGAAAACAGTAAAAAATTATCTAAACTAGTATTTATCCAGATAATACACACAAGGGATTCCCATGACAGCGCCATTATAAAGACTACCATTTTGGCATTGAATCATCACTGTTTATGCATCTAAGCCAGCACAGTTACTTGACAAAATCGGGACAGTTATTTCAATCATCAAGGGACAAGAAATACAAAAGCATACATATGACTGACCCAACTCCTTCATTTAATACTTAAGTGCAAAACTAACTCTGCCTCCATCCATTACAATATCCCATTAGATATCACCAACATACAAGAAAACAGTAAAAAATGGTCTAGATCAGAAAAAAACACACACACGGGATCCTCATGACTGCATATTATCAAGACCGCTTTAACACCAAATCAATACAATTCATGCATCAAAGCTAACATGACTACCGGACACTTAAGAGGAATTTGCTAAACAGCAATCACAAGGAAACAGTCAAAAACTGTTAAACTAGTATTTACCCAGACAACACACACAAGGGATCCCCATGATGGCTTAAAGACTAGCATTTCAAGGGATCCCCATGATGGTGTTATTTCAAGGGACAAAAAAAAAAAATACAAAAGCATCCATATGATTGAACAAACGTTTCCTCTATTTTACTTAACAGTAGTGCAAAACTAACTGTGCCTCCATCCATGTTAAATATCATTGTAAAGCTATATAGACACGCAAGCATTGGAAAAGTAGCAACCCTCTCTGGAATGAAGCCCCCAGTGGGTGATAAGCACAATTCAAAACCCCCAATTCCAACTAAGAATCGCATCTCCAGATGATGATTTACGCCGAGGTAATATAGGAAATGTCACCTCTGGGTTGGTAAGTTAGTGGACTTCGGGGCCGCCTCAACCACCCCCGGGGCCGGCGCCATCCTCGGAGCCGCAGCGGCAGCAGCAAACCCCCACCTGCATCGATAAACCCTAAACCCTTGTAGATAGTCGGGGAGCACCAACTGAACCCAATGGAAACACAAGGAGATAGAAATGGGAGGAACAGTAAGGATGCGAAGCGGATGGGACCTCTTGTCGGCGGCGAGCGCCCGCGCCGGTGCCGCGGCCATGTCTTCCCAGCTCCTGCGGGGTTTGGAGCCGCGCGCGGAGGGGAACCAGGGACGGAGCGGGCAACGGCGGCGGCGAGTGGCGGGTGGCACGGGATGATGGATACGCAGGCGACGGAGGCGGAGGAGGAGGAGCGTGGGGGTCGCCGGCGGCAGCGGAGAGGCGCATACAGCAGGGGACGAAGGGAAAAGTGTGGAGTGGAGCAGCGAACAGCGGATGACAAGTGGGGCCCACTCAGGGGTCGGAGACGAATGGGAGATCGCGAGACACATTGTCAGTGACGGAAAGCGAGTGTCTACGACAAGTGGGCCCCACTGAATGGGCGGAGACGAATGGGAGACCGGGACAAATTGTCAGTGATTCGAAGGAGCCACACAACACGACCGGCGACCGCTGCTGAAAATCCTTTCGACTTTGTGCAAAATTCAATCGAGCTGTTGCATTGAACTCATGTTTACGAATATATTTTTTTTCGAACTCCCAAAAAATTGAATTTACTTCACGTATGCCAGAAAAACCCGTCAAGCAAACATAATTTAGAATAACTCTTTTTCAAAAAAAAAAGAAAAAAAAAAGAACACGGAGCGACCATTCAGTTGGACCGGAAACAACAAATTTTGAAAGAAAAATTTAAAAAAGTACACATGCTTGCCACTAATTTTTGAACTACAAAAATCTGTAATGACCTCGTGTTTCGCGAAAACATGTTAAAACAGACATAATTTAGCTGGTAGCAATAAAAAATTACTAGAATGTAGACCAGGTGGTGCAATTCTACACAAAATCCGTCGAAAGGACAGAATATATAGAGAAAACAACAAAAGAATCAAGGAACCAAAAAAGCTATAAAATAAAACGAAAGAAGAATCACGGCGAAACAGTTGCAATTGACCACAACTCCTTTTCATGTATTCAGCACAAGAACACACAAGATCCATACGTCAATTCACCACGAGATCATCAGAAATTGTGGAAAAAACGGATTTTAGTCAAATAAACTAATACCCTGAAACTCATTTCTCCTATTGTACACCAGATTAATAAGTAGGGAGAAAAGGGGCAGTGCACAAAATATCGTTCAACTCATTTAATCATTATACATCAGGAGCAGCCTGCTGAACTGACCCTGGAAATGTTTCGCCTGTAGGAAAACTGGGGAATGCAGCGTCAGTCCCTTGGAAAGGTTGGCCAGCCGGTATGCCACCAAAGCTGTTGTCGTTCCCACCAGGTATCAGCGGTGGAGCTGGCTGCACTAGGCCACCAGGAGACATTGGCGACATCGAAGATGTATCGGCCAGTGATTGTTCAGGTGGGAGAGCAGGAACAGGTGGTGCCGCTGGTCCAGGTACGGTGACAGGAGCAGGTCCAGGTCCGGCTGCTCCAGTTGCAGGAGGCAGCACATCGAAACCAGATCTTGCTCGGGGCCTGCGCTCCGGTGCTGCCCCATGGTCACGGCTCCTGCTCCTGCTGTGACTTCGGCTGCTGCTGCGGCTCAGACTACGGCTCCAGCTCCTGCTGCGGCTCCTGCTGCGTGACCAGCTCCTGCTGCGACTCCTGCTCCTGCTATCGCTTCTCCTGTCGTAGCCCCGTGACCGGCCTCTATCTGGGCTGCGGCTGTAGCTCCGATCCCTACCCTTGTCTCCAAATCCTCGACGGTTATCGTATCGTCCCCGTCCATCTGAGACAAACCGGTCATGTGGGCCTCGGTCAGAACGTCCCCTTCCGCCAAATCCACGCCCCCTGCCACCGCGTCCACCAGAAAAATCTCCCCTGCCTCGTCCACCAAAACCACCAAAACCGGGAGAATCACCCCTGCCACGCCCACCAAAACCGGAAAAATCACCCCTGCCACGCCCACCAAAACCAGGAGAATCGCCCCTGCCACCACGTCCACCAAAGCCCCCAGGGCTTCCTCCGCCTCTACTGCCAAAACCACCAGGTCCACGGTCCCCTCTACCACCAAAACCACTTGACCCAGGGCCATCCCGTCCACCAAAGCCACCTGGACCCCTTCTGCCACCAAAGCCACCAGGACCCTCGCGTTCCCGGCCACCGAAGCCACCAGGGCCCTCATTGCCACCGAAGCCACCAGGGCCTTCCCGGCCACCGAAGCCACCAGGGCCACCTCGGCCACCGAAGCCATCAGGACCTTCCCGGTCACCAAACATGGCTGGGCTTTCTCGAACACCATATCCACCTGGGCCCTCACGACCACCGAAACCTCCAGGACCCTCCCTAACACCACCATAACCAACAGGACCACCAGCACCAGGTTCAAAACGACGACCACCAGGCCCATCCCAGCGACTCATCCCAGCAGCCTGATTTCTTGGACCTCCAGAAGTACTGCGTGCAGCCATGTCTTGCAGCTGCGGAGGGACATGCTGGTTGGCACCTTGCAAGAGTTTCACCAAATCACCAGCATATTTCCAATCTTGTTCAGAGAAAAAAGTGTACGAGAATCCAGTAGCGCCAGCTCTTCCTGTACGGCCTATGCGATGCACATAGTCCTCTATCCCAGTTGGGAAGTCATAATTGATTACCACTCTGGAAGAAACACATTGTGCAGTACAAATGAGCAACAGAAATTTGTCAGTGTTCAGTAACGTAATATTGGACATTAAAATATTTTAAGGATAATATCTCAAAATCAAATAAGCCTCACCTGATATCTTTGATATCAAGTCCACGAGCAGCAACATCTGTGGCTACTAATATTGAAGCCCTGCCAGTTCGAAACTGATTGAGAACATTATCTCTTTCGGCCTGCGATTTATCACCATGAATGCTTACAGCATTAAAACTGCGACCAATGCCGCGAGCAAGCTGGTCACACATTTTCTTAGTTGAGCAAAATATGATGATTTTTGAGCCCCTCTCTTGATCTCTAAGAATCTGCTCTAGGCGTCGCTGCTTGTCCATAGGCGGAACCACCTCTACATACTGCATACATACAGCAGCCTTAGAGATGGATCATCGTAAAAATTACCATATAATATATTACAGATAAAGGCTGACACATAGAAATAAGGTGCCAAAGAATGCTTTTCCAAACTAATTGACAATAGTAGAAATTCTGACACCAATCAGCAATGGCACTTCAAGGACTTTGCATCCTAAAGAAAGGCAAAGCATAGAGTATGAAAAAGAAACAATCATAATTTCACTAGAATACCTGAGTGATGGATTTGTTGGCAACAAGTTCATCGATGCTGCCAATGTTGACCTGGACAGGATCTCTCAGTAAATCCCCAGCTATTTTTGTAACCTCCTTTGGCCAAGTGGCAGTGTACATTAGAGTCTGTCTTGTATTAGGAATCTCATCCACAATCTTCCGTATTTGTGGCTCAAACCCCATGTCAAGCATACGATCTGCTTCATCAAGCACAAGTAATGAAACCTGATGGAGGCTAATCTTCTTCATCTCCAGGATATCATTAAGACGTCCTGGTGTTGCTACCACAATATCTGCTCCACGCTCAAGTTCTCTTAGCTGAGGGCCCTTTGAAGCTCCACCATATAGGCACTGAAAAAGAACGTTGATATGATGACTTCAATGTAAGCAATGTGGCATGTCATTAGTAAACAGAGTACCAGCAATGTGGCACTTAGGTACAGAAATCATAAATGATAGGTAAACAACAATATTGTTCACAACCACATGATTCATGTGCTAAGATAACTAATACAAAAAGCAGACTAGGCCTAGGTAGGTGCTCAAGCTAGCCTAGTGCCCTGAGAGCCGCCTCAACCGTATCGACCTTTCTAAAGCTGAAGCTATCATAAACTTTTTGAAGACCAAGACTTGAGTATATGACTCTATGTTTCAAAGCCAATAGAGCACAATATTAACTTTTGTATCCAATAACTTAATTAGTGTCCATTGTCTTACAAAACAGATAAGTTGTGCACATAGTTTCTGGAGTACAATTAGTTGTGATCAATGCTTTATTATTCCATGCAAGCAGAGATAAGGTCATAATAATAAAGGATATCAGGTCAGAACTTACAGTGCAGGAAACTCTAGATGATTGACCAAACTTAACTACTTCGTCTTGTATTTGTGAAGCAAGCTCACGAGTAGGGGCCAGAACCAATACTGTAGGACCCAACATCGGATTATTGTGGCATCTCCTCAGATGTATAAAAGCAGGAATTAAGTACCCCAGTGTCTTTCCAGACCCTGTCTTTGCAATAGCTACTATGTCCCGGTTTTGCAGTGCAAGAGGCCATGTCTGAGCTTGAATTGGAGTGGGATTTGAAAAACCAGCTGCATGGATCTGAAATGAAAAAGAAAATGAATAAGCATCATAAGTGCATGCCCACCTGCAGAAGGTAATACGTATTTTCCATAACAAGTAAAAAAATGGTTGCAAACAATGAGAAAGTAGTTAAATTCTATCCTAAGTGAATATGGCTGCTTACTTAAGCAACTCAAGGCATGAAGAAGCTCTTTGTTGATTCAGTGGCAGAGACAAGAAGCAGGAAGCCTCAGCCACATTTTATAATCTGAAACAACATCAATCCTCCCAATACTTGTCAGCAGAAAATAGCCACAAGTATTTCACTACAGTGCCCAGAAATTTAAAACTAATTGTTGAATTAGGGCACTCGGGATCACCACAAATCCATTGTGCTACATCACTACATCAGTGAGCAAAACCATACACTGTGCTCACTATGAGAGAAGATAATTTTCCATTTCCATGATATCATTTTCAGCGGCCCGCATAGTCAAGAATTTCTAGGTTAAGACAAACTGTAGATAATACATCCATGGCTCCACAAGTAGCAAAGACCACTAAGGAGGACGTACCTCTCTCAGAATCTCTGGAGGGAATCCAGTGGCCTCAAATGTCATAAACGGAGCAGGAACATTCTCACCCTGGATATAAAAAAAATGGCAGTCGAAATATAATAATCAACGAGTGACAGTATAAAAGAATAAACAGGCAGCAGTTTAAGAAAAGAAAATGAACTTATACACCAAGAGAAATATTCTGAAATACCCTGTTACAGTGCTATACACAAGGGAACAGGGCATACTAAAATATGTCCAACTGCAGAAGTGCACCTCTCAGGCTTTATGAGCTTTTGGTATCTCAAATGGATTTCTCTGTTTAAAACAAATTAAACTGTACCTCTGTCCGGTTTTCTTTAGTGGCAATTGGCCAGAGATGTATACATCATGCTTGAAATGTCAGATAAGTGTGGCAAAATAATATGTTCTAGTCATGTAAATGTTAGATATCAACCAGTACCTCTATTATCCAAACGGGTTATTAAATTATGCAGAGGTACAGAGTACATTACAAACCACATGTGGAACAGCATTTCTATAATGTTTAAGAAGTATAATGGCAAAGAGCCTCTGGAGAAATTATGTCTTAGTTTTGCAACAAAATATGTCCACGCAATCAACTCCTTACCATGGCAGTGACCTCATGGTGTTGACGGTATGCATCAGCTGAAGATACGCTTGGAAAATCTGGAGGAGCAAACATACTTGATGGTGGCCTCACTGAAGTTCCAATAGGCAATGGACCAAGATTATGTGGATTTGGTACTGATTGTGGAGGTGCCATGTTATAACCACCAAAAAAATCTGGCCGAGGATAAGGCGGTCCATTATGCATGCCCTACCACAAAAGTTTATGCAAATCAGAGTGAATGTTAGGAATTTAGAATAGAGGTTAGCATCAGCTTAATATGTAGAAAGCATTGAACATATCGGAAAGCTAATGGGCATTGTTGCCAACATTTTTACAACTAGTTCCATTCAAATAACCAAGCATAATGAATTAATGATATGGTGCGGAAATACCAGACCTTATAATGTACAAGGAAGTTTATAGTTTATTACTGTTATATGGTAGAAAATAAATTTAGGCAGTATAAGAGTGAACTTTTGGCTTCATTAAGATTTATAACATTACTGTACCAAATATTATTACCATGGGATTTTGTGAAGTTGGGAGAGGAGCAAGCTTTGGCTGCTGCTGGAGAGCCTTTGTCCCATCAAACCTTCCATAAGAATGAGAGTCATCTCTTTCAAAGTGACCATCACTATTACCCATATTAAAACCCATTGGAGGTCGAATTGGTGATGGACCAACATGATTTGGATCTGCATGGCCACTAACTGGTTTTTGCTGGTAGGTTGTATCTGCTCCACCTTGATGCATTCGAGCAGGTGAGTTCATAAAACCCATGTTTTTAGTCTCAGCAGAGGATAATCCACCAGGAAGATGCTTGGCAGGATATAACGGCCCACCGACTCCAGGTATATTTGGCTGGCTACTAAGGGTTCCAGGATGTTGATGACTAGAAGGTAACTGCTGATTTGGAAGAGGAGCTTGGCCACGCTGCTGACTCAGTGGCAATGAAAAGCCAGTCCGCTTGCCTTCATGAACTCCATCATCATCCTTCAACAATGGACTTTGTTGCCCATGTGACAGTGGCGGTTTTCCAAGCTGAGTGAACGGCAATCCGTGCTGCAGATGACCTTGTTGAGATGGTATTGTAAGTCCTTGAGGTTGAGAAACCTGCAGGGTCTGTGAAGCTTGGGCAGGTTGGTGAAAGTTCAATGATTGTTGAGGATGCCCTTGACTCTGAGGAATCCTAACTCCCTGCGGCTGCTGGCTTTGATTATAAGCACCATGTGGAATCTGAGGCTGCTGAGCTTGATTGTAGGCAGACTGTGCTATCACGGATTGCTGACCTTGATTGTAGGAAGGTTGCGGCATCGGTGGCTGCTGAACTTGACCTTGATTGTAAGAAGGTTGTGGCATCGGTGGCTGCTGAACTTGACCTTGATTGTAGGAAGGTTGCGGCATCGGTGGCTGCTGGCTCTGACCTTGATTGTAGGAAGCTTGCGGAATCGGTGGCTGCTGAGCTTGATTATAGGCAGATTGTGGCATCTGTGGCTGCTGGTCAGCCTGATACGAATATTGCGGAGCCTGCTGGTGCTGCTGATGTTGCATGTACGGACCATGCTGGTACGGCATGTGTT
The DNA here is from genome assembly GCA_038502445.1 of Eremochloa ophiuroides. Classification (NCBI taxonomy): domain Eukaryota; kingdom Viridiplantae; phylum Streptophyta; class Magnoliopsida; order Poales; family Poaceae; genus Eremochloa; species Eremochloa ophiuroides. The sequence goes on from JAHLJS010000285.1 coordinate 16,716, forward strand.
GAGGACGCGTGGCGTGATACTGATGCGGCTGATTTTGCATGTGCGGCTGCTGTTGCTGATATGACACTTGCTGAAACGAAGTTTGGTGTTGAGCCGCCGGGGCATGCTGTGGAAACGGCTGCTGCTGAGCAGGCTGTTGAGTGTGCTGCTGCCCAAGCTGACCAGCCTGAGGAGGATAACCTGCCTGGGCAGGACGCTCCTGGTGCCCAGCCTGGCCAGCTTGGCCGAACTGCGCGTTAGGCTGCGAAAAGGCCCCTGGTGCAGGCTCCGGAACCTGCGCAGGGGTCGTCGGCAGAGGACCTGCCGGCAAGGGGGGAACCACTGCAGTCGCAGCCGGCTTCTCGTACTGGGTCACATTCGTCTCCGGGTTCCAATAGTACAGCGTCGCGCCATCAATCAGCGCTTTCCATGGCGCAGGGAGCGTTGGGTCGTCCGGAGCGAACCGAGGGCCCGACGAATCAGCTGCGGCGGCGGCCTCCTGCGCCGCCATGTTCAGCAACTCTTCTTGCCCTTCCTACTACTCCTCCTTCTAATGGCTCCCTACCTACACTTCGACCATAGTGCAAATGCCCTGCAAAACAGTGAAATTCAGGGGGGGCGGAGCCTGTTAGGGAACCCCGATAGTCATTCGCGAGAAAATCGAAGCTCGTAAGCATAACAGATGCATAGGCTTGCAATTAGAACAGATCCACAGACCAATAGCCAGATAGCTGAAGCTAGGGTTTGGTCGCCCGGTCCCGCGCAGCAGGAAGGAACGGGAGAGAAGAGCTCGCGTACTTGGAGGGTGCTCGTCGAAGGCGGAAGGGCGCTACGGAGACCTGGCGGAAGGGCGCTACGGAGACCTCGGCACCTGGCGTAGCGCGGCGGCGGCGCTAGCCCAATCGTCGCCGAGAAGGAAGAGGGGGCGGGCGGGGAGAGGTTGAGCGCACAGGCGGGGTGAAACGGGGAGGACTAGAGACGGAATGGAAGGTGTCGCCGGTGGGCCGCTCTGGGCCGTTCCTCAATCCAAAAAGCCTTTATTAGGATAATTTCTTTCTTTTTTTCACTTTTGTGTCCAGTCCGGCAGTCCCTTTTTTTTTCTAATAATATAGAAAACTTTTTGTCTCTCTATGTATACTCCCGTTGCTCATATGGTTCAGATTAAAAGTTTGCAAGTTTGCACGAAGTGGTTGGTTTGTACTAGATATGTTCTCTTTATATATATATATATATATATATATATATATATATATATATATATATATATATATATATATATATATATATATTCTTCATACATTATTATGAAGAAGAAAGTTTTCAATAAGGAATAAAAATTATTAGAAAGAATTAAGTTTGTTCTTTTATTTTTCTCCTTATTTTGATTGCTATACTTTTCGTATGCATCCGTACCGAATAATAAAGAGCAAAAAATCTTCCTATTTTGTTGTCCATTTTTTCGCTCCTTTCGTGATTTAAAAAAAATTGGCCCACCCAGGCACGCTCTCTCTGTAGTTATGAGTACGTGTACATTTTTTTCTTATTTAGAAATACAGAAACGCATTATAACAAAAACCCAAAATTCGCAATAGGAAAAAAAATCATTGGGCTACGAATTGAATTCTCGCTTCCAACTCAAGCGGGCCTGGGCCTATCAGGCTAAAAAGGCCCCCCTCGCGCAAGCATTGGGACAAATCCTATCAAAGAAAAAAAAAAAAAAAAACTCAACAAATCCTCCTGCCACCACGTTATCTGCCCACTCACAGAGCTGCGACTGCGATCTGGTGACGGGAGTACCTATGGCCGCGCCACGCCGTCGCCGTCGCCGTCGTCGCCATCACTCCTCCCGTGAGATTCCTCCCCGCCAAGCTGGACTCCCTCCCAATCCGGCGCCCGTCGTTGGACGAAATCCAGGTAACGCCGGTTAGTAAGTTTGGGATGCCCTTTACGCTGTCCTGTCTCATGCCCTGTTCCTGTTCTAGGCACCGTTCAGTTATCCTTCTTCAATCAAGGCAATCTGTGATTTTGGCATTTGTTTCACACGATTACAACAAAAAAAAAATAGAAGAACTACAACACAATGACATGTTTTCGTTGAGCGGCGAGCGGCATGAAGCACATTCCATTAGTTTTCTTATTATGCATCGAGTGCATCTGCTGCTTCTTGTTTCTACTTTCCAAGCCATGCGTCCTTTCTTTCAGACAAATCATTTCATTACAGATTCACAATGCTCAAACTTTCAGAGTTTTATATAATACATACATTCAATGAAAGAATACATCACCAACAGACCAATAGAATACAATGGTTTCTTTCGGGGTGTAGTATTGGCTACTGAATAAACACTGTTTCACCTCAATAGCACTACCCAAACTTAAACTGGAAAACCAAATAAATGGCAATCACAAAGTACAGTACCATGGGATGTGAAGGCATACTATGTCCATCCCTATTTTTTTATTTATATCAAACATGAATAGCAGTAATATAGTAATAAGAAAATACCCACTCCCCAAATCAACACAACATGTCGGCTTGAATTTGAAAGAGCTCTGGGTATCACCAATATCTTGCCATTTCAAGCAGTGATGGCACGATCAACAATCACCTTCAGTCCAAAGGTATTGTTCTTCAGATCATCGACAAAGAACTTGGTTGTTTCGTCTGCTTGCCCATTAACTATGAGATGCACCTCTTTGAGATTTTCTAGGGTGTCAATGCCAAGCAAACCTTCGAAGGCGTCAAACCTCATATCAATCATCTCCAGTGATGGCATTCCATTGTCACTAAAACCAAGCTTTGGCACAAGAGGGGCAAAGAAGCGGAGCAGCTTAAGACTTGGGAATCCACCTGGAACAAATATCTCCTCATCGGACTCTTTTTTGTTCTTCTCGAGGATCTCCTGTGTGTCCTCATCCAAATTCACTGCATTCAGAGAAAAGGTGAGAGAAAACAATAACGGCAGGACGCAGATGAGCTCCAAAGTGTCAGTTCGGAGAACTGTTAATGATAGGGTCAACTTGTTAAGCATATGTAGTTTACTCATCCACTGTGGGGGTCTTTCTAACATTCCGGACAGCTCAAGGGCAATGAGGTATCTTGGAGGTGCAGACATGGTGTCCAAGGAGTTGATAAAATCAGAGCCTTCATCGTTTATTGCCAGAGTCTGCAGACCGCAACTGCCAAGGTACTCAATGGAGGACCGTAGCTCTTTGAATGTGTCACCATCCTTCTTTATGCTCAGCTTATAGATGGTAAACTTCCTTAATCCGGTCAACTGATGAAGGCCTGCTACAGCTGTTGATTCCCCAATGATTTCAATCCCTGAGAGTACACGGAGTGCTTTCATTCCATCTTTACTTTTTTCTGGTGTCAACATACTTTTCCTTGGATCCTTACTTTTGTCTTGAGGCAACCTCAACCCCTTCCTTGGGTTTTTATTTCCACCAAGTATGCTACTGATTCGTTTTAGCTGGCCTACAGCCTTTGGAAGTTCAGCAACTTTTGTCTCCCTTATGTCAAGAGTTTCCAAATACTCAAGCTTCTCAATCTATGAGGGAATTTTGGCAATCTCTGTCCGTCGAAGGCCCAAATACTTCAGGACAAGCATTTTACATATGTCATTCAGATGTTTTTCTTTCAATCCCTTCCAACCCTCAAGATCGAGCACTTGTATTATTGCATTATTGAATGAATGGAATGGTAGTTGGTTCAGGCTCCCAAAAATGGTCAGTGATCGAACCTGAGACAAGTTCATACCTTTTGTTGAATTTCCATACTTGGAACCGCTGCTCTGCATTGAAAGTCGACGGACTTTATTGCTAGGTGCTGGCATCATCCAGTGGCCACCTACTACAGTAATAAAGTTCTCTTCGCTCGACTTGGACACAATATATTCAAGGACCATGTCATGAACTTGAAAGGTCTTTACTTTCCCATTGCTGTTGTGTTCCACAGGACGTATTATCTTTCTTCTTGTGAGCTGATTAAAGTAAGTCTCTGCAACTTCCTTTTCTGTCAACCCTTGCTTCTCACTAACAAAACCTTCAGCTATCCATCGCTGGGTCAAACGTTTCCTGCTAATTTTCCAACCCTTTGGAAATATGCTCAAATACAACGAACAGGTCTTGAGATCCGCAGGCAGATCATTGTAACAACAGTCAAGTATCCTTGTAACCCCATCTAAAGTAAGAGAAGTCACAGGTTCTGGAAATAATGATTTGCAGACTTTATGCCAATCATCACTGCATTTACTTGGGTTGCAGGCAACTAGTCCAGCCATGGTGACTATGGCCAAAGGCAAGCCCCCACAAATTTTGGAAATCTCTCCAGGGACATGGTTCTGAACTATCTCATTATTTTTGCTACTTTTGGATTCAGAAAGACCTTGAACAAATAATCTCTTGGACTCATCACCAGTGAGATAATCAACTGTATGGAGAAGGTCAATTTTATCATTTGGGTAGCACGTAGCACCAACAGCTTGAAACCTTGAAGTCACTATTATTCTACTGCCTTTGGTATTATCTGCTGGCAAACAAATTCTGATGCTTTCCCATGTCTTTGCAGACCATATGTCATCAATTAAGAGGAGATACCTAGGAAGAAATAAAAGACAAAACACATGAGAAACATAAGCACACTTATTTGTTATGACATCAGAAAAATATTTTTCAGTGATGCTCCTTGCAAGTGTTTTACATCCTGATAAAAAAACAACGAATGCTTGAACTTTTTAAAATTTGTAACAAAATCAATGTCTATGTAATTAAATGGGGTTGAACAACCCAAATTCTAAAACTTTATAATTCGAAAACGTGAAAAAAATCCTATTGCAATTTAGATTTCAGCCTTATCCATGATCCCTCCTCTTTTGTATTCTTTCATAGTTTGCTCGTTCTATTATGCCACATTAATGATCCCTCCTCTCTTGTATACCTACATAGTTTGGTCATTCTATTGTGCCCATGCTAGGCCACAACAGTACTCAATGACATCAAGAATGAACCACCACTACAAAGGCCCTAGTATCCACTATGCCTCCAATATTGAGAACCACCAATTTTGATGACACCTATAAGAAGTTGGGGTGGTGCTACCAAGATAGATTTCTAGAGTTTCTTTAGACTATGAATGACATGTACCACGTTGTAAAATGAATCAAATGGATACCATTTAGATTGCATGGATGCTCATCCAAACAGGGGTTGAAGTAAGCACCAATAAAATATATCATCGTTTTGTAAATAGACTAATTACTTTCTCTTAGTTTCTGCATTGCATGGGTCAGTTCACACGACTGGTATCACTCTGTTCTTAGCTAGCGGCTCTTGGATGTCGATGGTGCCTGCCAAGAAAGCAACTGAGTAGGTCTATATGCCCATGCCCATCAAGTAAGGATTTCGGTGTCTAGAGGGCATGGGTCACTAACAAGTGGGAGTGTGGGGAAGCATAGTGGTTTAGTAATTTGTACCAAAATTAGTGGAAAAAATGCTTCTACCGGCTAGACATGATAAAAAGCGAACTGGTCATGTCATGTGGACCACTATCAGGGACATGCATGGCCAATAGCCACCTAGGGATATGCATGGCCAGCAGCAGCCTGAGAAGGAGACTTAGAGTTAATGGCCAGCATTAGGCGGCTGAGGGCTTTAGCTATTATTAGCAATTATGATGTGGTTGAGGAGTTATAGTTAATGGCTAGCATTAGAATCAAAGAGTTGGCGGCCAGCATTAGGATCAAGGAGCTTGCGCCTATATGTATCCATGCAACTCAATTAAATGAATCAAGCAAGAACAGTTATCTCTAAACCCTCCTTTGTGCTCCTCTTAATCTCATCCCCTGGTGTGGTAGTTAGGCAGAAAATCCTGGCACCATTACCTGGTTCTAGCTACGAGTTGAGGAGCCAAGGGCAACCTACCTTTGGCGTCCAGGCCCTGGACAGGTCATTTAATCTTGTCCTTTTTATTTTTTTGCCCAACGAAGTCCATATGGATAAATGTATTCCCAACTATATAAGCCTAAGGACAAAACCCTAGTGAAGGGAAATTTCACTTCTCTCTTCTTAGCTACAACGTGCATTCCTCCCTCTTTTGCTATATGCATTGGACAGTAAGCTGGATCGCCACCCCCACAATCCTACCAGTGGTTGGCCTGCATTGCTCTATTTTGGGAGGTCAATTTTCATCATTGAACCTTTGCCCCTATCACTAGTCATCGAACATGGATGGCATGAGCGGAAGACTGTGCGGATGTTTGTGGGAGGACTTGACGTGGTAGGTCCAGATGATGTGGATATTATGGGTAGTGACATTCCCATTGTTGATGGAACTACTAGAGGCAAAAACATCAAGAATCAAGGCATTGGAACAACAACAACTACTACTACTCTTTTGTCTTTGGTCTCCCTTTTTGGAAGGCGTTCCATCAACAATGGATGAAGGACAAGTGGAATCAGGTGGTTGGACAAAAGAGATGTTACAAGCATTGGGCAACATGTGGATGGAAGCACCAGAGTTCATGATCCAGCTGGTGACGGTAGGAGAGGTCATGCTCATGGTGCTAAAGGAGTTCGCTGGCAGAGGCCATGCCGTTGCGGCCAAGCATGGGAGGCAACCCCGATGACAAATGGACATTGTAGGGATTGGATGTGCGTGCCATGAAAGCATGTTGGGAAGCAGGGTACCTAGAGCACCCATCTTGAGATGCTGGAGGTGGACCACAAGGTTGCTGCTGGCAGCTAGTGGGCCCACGGTGAAAGAGCGCACCCAGGTATTTTTGAAGGAGGGCCGATGAGAGCAACCTTTGCTGCCTTCACTACCCTTGCCGCCATTCCCACGTAGGTGACACTTGTTCTACCTCTAGCACTATTGTGGTTAGGGCAGATTGCAAAACTGTGGTTGGAAGCACCAGGCGTGGAGGTGGCAGCACATGGGTGATGGTGGTGGTGACCTTATGCTGCTTATTAAGGAGAGCTATCGACGATTGAGATGTAGGGCCCAGAGTGAGCTTTTCGTGAGTGAGGTCATTGCGAACCTCGTTGAATGTTAGCAATGGAGGAGTGTGCTTTAGATTGGCCTTGATGTGGTCATATTTCGCCTTGAGTCCATGATGGACAGTATGGTTACAGTGCGGTCATGGATGAACTGGTCAAGATTGCCAAGAGCATTATTGACGATGTCTTTCATCTTGTGGCAGTAGTCATCGATGGACACATTCTGTAGATGAATGCACAAAACTCAACATCTTTGTGGAAGCGTGAGTCTTGCGGTTTCCTAGGAACTATTGCTCGCTGCCGATCCAAGCGTCACATGCCATGCCACCACGAACGCGAATGGTGTCCTAGAGTTTGATAGTGATGGTGCTGAATAGCCAGGACAACACAAAGTAGTCCTTTCGACGCCAAGAAGGAAAGCTGAGGCAGGGCATGTTGAAGAGGACATTGTCAACAACAATGTATGGTCAAGATTGAGCAGCACGAAGCCACGCCATCTGTTGTAGTGGGAAGATAGGGGATCGAGGACCAATGGCACAAGGGAGCGGATGGTCTAGACATCCACAGCCTGAGCGTGCAGGTTGGCGATGATGGCAGCTTCATAAATCATAATTGGTATGAGTGTTGTCATCGTTGATGGTTGAAGCCATCGCCCTCTAGGTGTAGTGGGGGTGGTGCGATAGCCTTTTATTAGAGGTACGTGGCCACAGTGCGCTCGTCCTCCAGGACAGCGATGACTGCACGAATGCGGTCCTGAGCGGTGGTGGCTGCCGTGGTAGCAGCTATGGTGGTCCTCTCCTGTGCAGCCTGCTCCTTGGGCCAAGGCGTCAGCTGTGTGTTCAGTTGCAGCTACGAGTTTGTGCTCACCAGGGACCATGTGGCAGGGTGGCTTAGGAGCCATGGAGGGAGGTTAGAAGAGGAGGGTGTGGATGGAGATCAAAGGATCTCAAGAGTCTCTTGATACTAATATTGGAGCATAAACAAGGTCGTATATTCATTGATATTTGAAGAAGGGTTATGTTACAGATACTAGAGAAAGGCTAAACTAGAGAATTAAGAGGCGGAAGCCCCAGACCCAGAGGCAGCTGACACAGTAATAGCAGGTACTCCATGCCAAACTATAAGACATTATGTCTCTAGAAACATTTGTTTTACTATGTACTCCCTCCGTATAGGAATTAGATATCGTTTAGCACAACGATACGGTTTCCAAAGCATGACTTTGACTTCATATTTCTATAAAAATACTTATTGAAAAGTGATATATGCATACTTATAGTTTTCATATTTTCAAACTCAATAACTTAAAAGTTATTCACGATTTACATTCCCAATGTTTGACCAAAATCTTGTCCAAAACAACACCCTTTTCCTATACGAAGTGAGTACATATTGTAGAATAGAAGAATTGGGGTGGGTACCATTCAGCTGCCCGAGGAACAGCCGGGGAGACACCAGACATGGCCAGAGCATGGAGCAAGGCCTGGTGATTCCATGCATCCTGCACAGGATGATGGGGCACCAGAGATGGGACCGTCGGTGTAGGAGGTGCGGTGGCGAAGTACGCCTGCTGAGGAGGAGCACCAGGGTGAGGGCCGAGCACACCGGCGCCCGGTATGCGGAAAGGCATAGGCCAAGCTTGGACCATGCCGGTCCACGGGTTCATCCCAGGAAACCACGCGGAGCTTGGCGGATGTGGGGGAGCGCCAGAGCTGGAGTTAGAACAGCCAGGTTCACCCGAGCCACAGCCACGTCCCTTCTTCTTGTTGTTGCGTTTGTACTTCAGTCGTGGGGCGTGCCCAACAGCAGGTGGCGCAGGACGGTTGTTGGAGCCAGCGCCGCCAGCGCCTGGAGTGGAAGATGAGGTACCATGGCCGACGCCGCCGGTGGCGACGAGGGCCTGGTGTTGTGCCACGCCTTAGTGTGCTCACAGTCATACTTTTTCTCCAACAGCAAGTATGACCGAGCCAAGAGAAATGTGTGGGGTGGGTTCTTAGCAGTGATGACCGGAACGGCATGGCGGAACTTGGAGTTGAGACCACGAAGCATGTTGAGGACTTGGCTCGTCTCATGGACAGGTTGCCCGATGTCACACATAGCATCGGCAAGCTTTTTAAGGCGACCAGTGTAAGCAGCGATGTCCATGTCTCCCTGGACAAGGCCGCGGAACTCCGCCTCGAGGTAAACCGCGTGATGCAGCTCATTGTCGCGGAACTGCTCGGTGATGCCATTCCAGATGATACGCGGTGGCCTGTGGAGTACGAACCAGGTCGTTAACATCCTTGGACACCGAGTTGTAGAGACAGCAGATGATGCACTGGTCGCGCGTCGTCCACTCGCGATTGCGGTGATTCTCAGGAGTTGGTGGAGACGAGAGATGAGAGTGTAGGCTGAATTTTCCTATGAAAGCATCAAAGAAGGAGCCCCATTCTGCGTAATTGGAATCTGCAAGATCAAGTTCCACAGGAACATGGGATTTGATATTTACGGTTTGGAGGACGGCAGCATGGGATTTGATACATCATTGATGGAAGAAGTATAACAAGATTCGGAGGTGTCATTGGAGTGGTGAAGATCATAGAGGGGATTGGACTCCAGGTCCATGGTAGGAAGCAGTAGGAAGAACCAATCAGCGATAGGGATCTCGATCGGCGATGGTGAGCTCGGCAGCGGAAGGGGAGAGTGAGGTTAGGATCGAGTAACCATGCTAGCTGATACCATGTAGAATATAAGAATTTGGGCCAACGGTCGATCTCTATCTCCATTAGCCAAATATATAAGAGTTACATTGGACGCGCTGTGGGCACGGACTCTGATCGTGGGCGTGCCCAGGCGACCGGCTAACTAACTAGCCTACAAAACTGTATATATATACATAGCATATATTTAACTGCATAGTAAATCTATGAATCTAGAAAGGATAAAACATCTTATAATTTAAAATGGAGGAAGTATTAAACATTCTAACACACTAGAGTATTGTTAAGAAATAAGTGTATTAGACAATCAACAATATCAACTAATAGGTGGCGTGCCAAATTGGTCTAAAGCATTGAAATACACATAATGGGTAGAAAAAGAGATCAGAATAAATATGCACATCGCTAACTTAGTGATCGCTTAAGATCCTGTTTCACTAACTGAAGCGCTGAGCAGAAACAACATAGATGGGGGTGCCCAGAAACTTGAAAAATATGAAATTGAAACAGAGTTGTTGTATGGAAACACGTAATCTGGGTAGATCACAAGAGTGAGAAAATCAGGTAAGCAAATAAATGATTTAAGGGTACCTCTTATCAGACAGTTGCTTTTTCAGTTCGTTGACAAATTGATCATGGTCCATTGTCTCAATCTTGATGGGCTTTGCATCGGAGCTCCCATTATTGCCTTGCTGCTTGTGAATTTGGATTAATGGCACAACTCGACTCAATTTCTTTCTAATCTGTGCCACCAGTTTCTTGTCCTCAGGTGTTCTTGCCTCACTGCCTTGCTGCTTTTGATCTGTGTCTTGCGGCATTACTTGATTCAGAATGCTTCTCATGACTGCGTCTTGGTCATAGTTCTGGGACACAGTGACTGATGCCCGGCACTCAAACTCATTCCTGACTTTCCGGTACAATGCTGTGGCAATAGTGGTCTTCCCCACACCCCCAAATCCCACAATGGACAAGACAGCTCTCTCTGGATCAGTTTTGGTTAGCCACTTCTCCAGTTTCTCCATGTCAGTAGCGACCCCCACAGGCTCCTTCATACCGATGAGCTGACGGACCGCGACCTGATGTTCAGCAATGTCATATGTAGCTGCACGGACACCAGGCCTATTGCTAGTGCTGCCTGGGTTGTTCACTCCATATCTGCTGCGGCGTTCAGCAATCTGTTGCGCCCGGACCTTGAGGTCAGTAATTTTGGAAGCAATTTCACGGCGGGGCCACCATGTCCAGAGCTCATAGATTCCCATGACTATCCATGAGCATGTGAAATCACTTACGGGCTCATTGGGGAGGCGGTGGGCAAAGTCATCTATGCAGTCCTCACAGTCATATGCCATGTCACGTATCTGTTTCATCCAGTCCTTCATCCTGTTGTCTTGCCCTTCAGGGGCAGAGCTCAGATCACGGAGGAAGGCCTGCATGCTGGCAAGCTCATCGTTGATGTACTGGATGTCACCACGAACCCCCCTGATCAAAGAATACTCCTGGGCGAGAAGACCACCAAGCTTGCCCAGGAGAGATTTCATGGTTGCTTCGGAAGCACCAACCACCAACTCCATCTTCTTGTTCGTTGTGCTTTTCTTCACTTCAAATTCCCACAAGAAAAGACCTCCCCACTGCTGCAGGTGTTGAAATATACGAGGAGCGAAAAGTTGAGATCAAGCACAGACATTCACAAGTTCACTGTACACCAATGGCCTGCTGTGGACAAATCTACGAGAAGAGAAAAAATGTAAGGGTCATCACCAATGAGCATTTTATATATAACAATCATGTAACTAACAAAATCCTTGAAAGCCGTCATATAAAACGATACTATTTATTGCAACAAACAATGAATCATCTATGTCGTGAGATGAATATATATGGAATATGTTAAATTTAATCTTTTCATTATGAGTTTCTGCAAGTTTATCTTTGATTATGTTTTTTAAGTTCACCGGGGGAGGAGAGGTTCCCCACCTTAATGTGTGTATTGATTGATCGTGCCCAGAGGCAGACATTGTTTAGGAATTACATCATTTCGGTCGTAATTTATTTAGCTCTGTATTACAGACCAAACCTCAGCAGGGTCCCTATCTTTCTTTGGAAGCCGTAGCTTCCAAAGTTTCACATCAACGAGACATGATTGTCACCACCTGATGGAGGCTCACCCTCTCTGACCTGAAGACAACCCTGTTCCTACGCTTCTAGAGCTGCCAATAGCACAGCACGATGAATGTGCTGAAGTGTTTTCAAGGGATGGTTGCATGACATTGGATGTTGTGGAGTTCCCTAGCTACGCTAGCGGTGTCTAATGGCAAATGAAATCCAATTTTCCCCTAGAATTCCCTCACCGGTGGGCACCCCATGATCACGTGGTCCGCTGCCTCTTCTTCTTGGCCGCAGACCTCACAAACAGATCGGCAACACCATATATGATACTATGCCGACAATTGTGTGGCTGACAGATCATCTGGCGGTGTCTTCATCTACAAGTTTTTTCTGTAGTGGCTAGCAACCCCTTCACTCTTTATACAAAACCTCGTACATTTGAGAGTGCTCTTCCTCCCCATTGTTGTCAACACTTGGAGAGCCATCCAGGCCAAGAAGTTTCAGTGCTACTGGTGTTCTTGCTTAGATTTCTTTGGCTTGAAGATGAAAACATGTACTCTTGGTGATTGCCATCACCTAGACATAGCTCGACAAAGGACTTGGTGATTGCCATCACCTAGATGGGTCAACGAAGGTCTTGATGACATTTATCGATGGAGTTCTTATTGAGGCGGCTGCAAACAGTGTACATGGTTTGAAACCCGCCATTCCAGAGAGGAAAAGATATTCAAGAGTGAAGTAGAGTAGATTAACCGAGTCTTGGTTACTCTTTGATGCCCCAACATGGACTAGGGGGTTGTGGCAACAACTAGATACCAAGGAAACATCTAGTTACCTTTTAGCCTCTCCTTGTATTACTTACTTCTTGCCTTGATCATTTGTGTGAAAGTTCTTTGGAAGTGACAACAAGAATTGCTTGTTACAGTCCTCAACATAGATTTAACTCTTGCTTCCTGAGTTTCACATCAACGAGACATGCTTGTCATCACCTGATGGAGGCTCACCCTCTCTGACCTGAAGATAACCCTTTTCCTAGGCTTCTAGAGCTGCCAATAGCATAACACGATGAATGTGGTGAAGTGTTTTTGAGAGGTGGTTGCAGGACATTGGATGTTCTGGAGTTCACTAGCTGTGCTAGCGGTGTCTAGTGGCAAATGAAAACCAATTTTCCCCTAGAATTCCCCGCTGATGGGCACACCATGATCACGTGGTCCGCTGCCTCTTCTTCTTGGCCGCAGACCTCACAAACAGATAGGCAACGCCATATATGATACTGTGCCGACAATGGTAGCTGGCAGGTCATCTGGCGGTGTCTTCATCTGCAAGTTTTTTCTACAGTGGCTAGCAACCCCTTCACTCTTTATACAAGTGCAACCTCATACATTTGGGAGAGCTCTTCCTTTCCATTGTTGCCGACACTTGGAGGGCCATCCAAGCCAATAAGTTTCAATGTTTACTGGTGTTCTTGCTTAGGTTTCTTTGGCTTGAAGATGAAAACATGTACTCTCTTGGTGATTGCCATCACGTAGACATAGCTCGACGGACTTGGTGATTATTGTCACCTAGATGGCCGACGAAGGTCTTGATGACATTTCTCGATGGGGTTTTTATTGAGGCGGCTGCAAACAGTGTACATAGTCGGGCTTGATCTCAATGGGGTTCTTATTGTGGCGGCGGCAAACGGTGTACATAGTTTGAAACCCGCCATTCCAGAGAGGAAATGATATTCAAGAGTGAAGTAGAGGAGATTAACCGAGTCTTGGTTACTCTCTAATGCGCCAACATGGACTAGGGGGTTGTGGCAACAATCAGATACCAAGTAAAAATCTAGTTATCTCTTGGACTCTCCTTGTATTACTTCTTGCCTTGATCATTTAATTTGTGTGAAAGTTCTTTCGAAGTGACAACAAGAATTGCTTGGTAGAGTGCTCAGCATAGGTTTAACTCTTGCTCTTATGAACATATCTACCACAAATTTTATTTCAATAGACCACAACTCGATTCCCACAAGCCATGTCAGGGTTGCAATCTCGCTGTTCATTTATTTCTCCACAACAAGCCATCACCATTCAATTTTTTCTTCTCCACCGGAAGCAACCAAAGGTTGATTGATGCCATGTGTACTGTAATTTTAGGTATTATATTAATTATTTCCGATGGCAATGGATACAGTATATGAGTTGTTTATATTGGGTCTATGGTTTATAGGCTTGGTTTAAAAAAAGTTATATGGGCTGGACTGGAAAAAAGTGAGCTAGCCAGAAAATTTGAATGGTCTGAAATTCGTACACTTGTAAATGGGCCAAGAAATTGTTAAAACATGTAATGGGCTTGGCCAAAACATGAGACCCAAATAATATGGCTGGCCCATCATTACGCTGGCAGCTACATGGGCTTAAAAAGGCCAAAATTTGCTCTTGGTCCAAGAAACATATTATGACTTGAAATCAGATGTCATAAATGTTTATGACTATTGAAATCATTGTCATAATATTATGACTTTAACACCTAAATGTCACAGGTTGTCATTAAAGACGCTCATCTTTTGACATTCCATTTTTCGTCAATTTGATGTCATAAATGACAAACTATGACTTATTTTCCAAGTATTATGACTAATGTTAAATGTCAAAAGATGAAACATTTCTTGTAGTGCTTCCATTTGCCTTTGACACCATGACCCGCAACAGAAAAAGCTCCGGCAACAACTTAGAAGTTCATTTTGCACACCATCCGATCCTAGACACGCAAATAACAAATTACTAGCCGATGATAGGACCCCCAGTTCTAACCACCGACACCATCCTTTAGATTGTGTTGTCATTATCCCTGTTCCTAACGGTTGCACCCTTAGGATGATGCTTTTGGCTTTTCAATGTGAGCCTCGGGTAGGCTTCTTTCTGCCCTATATTAAGTTGACAATTACCTTTGAGGTTAATACCAATCATGCTAGCAGATGTGCCAATGCAAAAGAAGATTCAGAGTGTCACACGCCTAAATCGGGCCCCCATGTGGAAACGTGGCCTAGGCCAAGGCAACTGGCCAAGCCCAAAGAAGACCTGGCACAAACAATACATGTGGGTACTGTTCACCCACGACCATCGCGAGTTAGATAGGACTTGATTAGATAGAGCCTAGTTCCATGGAGGATAAGTTTAGATTACTTAGGGGCTAAGTCTCCTAGGACTATAAATAGGGCTGTGTAACCTTTCAATATTAAGTAAGGAATTGGCCTAAGGCCCCTCTCTCTCTCTCTCTCTCTCTCTCTCTGTGCGCCGCCTCCTCGCACCGCCCCAAACCCTAGCTACCACCCCCTCCCCCGGGTTGAACTGTGACACAGAGGTTTCATGTCCACATTAAAACTGGTTGGAGTAGAAACTTAGACACGTGCAGATCATAGACTTTTTTTTAATCTTTGTGTTTTTATTCTCTAGAGCAACTAATCTTTGCATAATTCATATGCTTCTAAGTGGTCCATTGTGGCCATTGCTCGTAGAAGCAGCGGTATGGGCATATGCACCACATTATATCATGATTCGATTAATGCTTCCTTGCTTGAAAAAACAAAATCACGTTACAGTTATATGTGTTGATGTATATGTGCAGAATATGTCATTGCTAACATCGATTTGATTGCAGCTTCAACCCTGCACATATAACATAATAGTGTTCCGTTGGTCATCTATTTTATTGGTTCCATTTTTGTGTTAAGGCCTGACAGTTTCTTCGTTGCCAGCTTTATTGCTACTGCTACTAATCAATTTGTTTATGTCTACCGTGTATGCTACATACTGAACATTTTCTTCGATTATTCCCTCTGTATACATACTTGGTTTGTACGTGATTATATCTACCTTATAGCAATTTGCTCTCTAATCCAAAACAAGAGCAATTTGCCTACACCCTTCTATTGAATTATTCTATATCTGTGCTTTGCTGCTTTTAAGGTTCAGGATATGCAGATGTCACACATGTTATTCCCTTGCTTTGCAGGGCACCATTGGTTTGCTTTTGTGCTTACTTTACTGCATCAAGTTGCTGGTGATGCTATGATACCTGGCATTTATATTTGCTCCAGTTTATATTCCACCTAGAGATTAATGAGTATTTTCTCTAACCAGGGACAAAGGCTTCAAGCGATACAAGACTCACATAAATCAGTCATTTGGAGGTTAGCCATTTCCATGACACCGAACAGTCAGGCTGCGGCTGGCCAGTTGATTAATATTTTTGTTAAGGTGGATGGAAATATTAGGGTGAGAGGCTATTTTCAATTATTTCGCTCTTGTAAAGTAATAGATATAGACATAGACTAGTGTTGGCTGTATTTTCTAGAATTTGTAGGCTTAATTTATGCACAGACGTGCATGTATATGGTTTGCTTATCCATGTGTCTCTTAAAGCCCATCCCGGGCTATGCCAGACGTATATTACTACAAAGTGAGGGCACAGATCGAGAAGACAGACCTTCATCAAACGCCATGCATGCAAACAAACTGTTGGAAAACGTTAGCACGCGGTGCACAGTGGACCCGGGCCTCGAGAAGAGATGGGACATGCATATATATGTACTGTATGTACGAGAGGCGGAGGAGGTCGAGAGTGTACTCCATGGTGCGGCAGCAGGAGACGACAAGCAGAAAAGAAAAGAAAAGAAAGCAAGCTAACTTATTAGGCCTTGTTCGGTTTCTTCCAAAACCAAGGGGAATGGGAGGGATTGAGATTAAATCCCCTACCAAGTTAAAATCTTTTTTAATGCTCTTCAATTCCCATGGTTTAGTGGTGAAACGAACAAGCCCTTTTCTAGTTTTCTTCAACAACAAAAAAAAAAACCGAAGAAGCCCTAAGGGAGGAAAGAAACCAGACAGCAGAGAGGAGATGGAAGGTACGTACATCGAGAGCTGCCTGCCCGCTGGTTATCCCAACCGTCCTCGGTGTTGGCGTCGGTGTCGGTGTCAATAATGGAACACACAGCAGCAGCCGGGATGGATGGGGAAGGATAGGTACAGGCCCTTTTGGCTGCCGGCCGGCCGGCCTGAGTTTATTGCCGTTCAACAAGGGTTGCCTCGGGTCCTGCTGTTGTGGAATCTAGCTATAATGTTCATCTCTTGACATGCACGAAAAGCTAACGTGCTCCTCTCAAGTGACTCGCCATGCATTTCCTTTTGCTTTCACCGTATAGCTAGCTAGCAACCATGGATGCATGCCACAGAACCATGTTCATTCTTTCCTTGATCACATATAAAGGCAGGCGATGCAATGCGTGCTAAAGGTGGTCGATAGAATGTGTGTCGGCGTCAGCGTCGGCGTCGAATGCAACAGCGGCCGGGATGGATGGGAGGCCCTTTGCAGCCAGCCGGCTTGAGTGAGAATCTATAAATTCCATCTCGACATGCACGAAAGCTAACATCCACTTCCTTTTGCTTTCACAGAACCGTGTTCGTTCCTTGATTACATATAAAGGCAAGCGATGCACTGCGCATGCTAAAGTTAGTCGATCGAATGTGTGTCAGTTGGGCAATATAGGTAATAAAGCGCGGAGTCAGATTGCTAAGGAGGCAAGGCACAGAAATCTATCACATATCGTAGGCCAAGAACCTAAGTCTGATGACATAGGAGCAAGTTTGTAGGCTGAAGTGTGGCCTCGGGTGCCATTGCCCATCGGTAGGACCTATTTCGGTTCTACCTATTTATTGTGAGAGAAAAACACTGTTCTATGCAGCTGTAAAGTAGGGCTAAATAAGGTAAAAGTAGCTCAAGCAAACCGGGTGAATAATAACAAGCTTTAAGTAGGCTAAATGTTGAAATGGAAGAGATAGAGAGGAGAGAAGAGGAGAGAGAGAAGTGGGACGTAAGCTGACTTAGATACAAGAAGTAAGAAATTATGTGAGAAAGACAAATAGGCCATGTGTTAATAGTGAAGAGCTAACTACTGTGTGAATAGGCTGAGAAATAGCCTATAAAGATCTTTACAATTAGCAGCCTGCTATATTATTAGCCTTGCTCTAGGACTGCAATAGAAAGCAGGCAACTTATATGTCCTTCTTTGTGGGATTATATAATACGGATGAATGGATTGATAGTGGAGATTCTCTACCCTACCGCAAATCTAATATATCAGGCCTTGTTCGGTTTTATCTAGAACCAAGGGAAATGGGAGGTCTTGAGGGGGAATAAATCCCCTATAAGTTAAAATTCTCCTCAATCCCCTCCATTCCTCCTCAATCCCCATGGTTTAGGGGTGAATCGAACAAGTCCTCATGTAGTGCCACCGGTCCTTCACTGGCTTGGGTTCAGGGGTGGATCTAGTGGTGGGGCACGTGCTCATCCTCCCATACCGCTTTGATGAGAATGGAGCCCATCCTATTTTTTGTAGACATGGAAGAGAGAAGTATAAGGTGCTCCATATGTTCAAAATGACTGAAGCACCCTCTTGTATGAGTTTCTAGATTCGACCATTGCTTGCGTTCCTTCTGATCTTCCCAAGAGATCGTATGCTGGACCTTATATTGTTCCTTAGCTTGATCACCTGCTTCCCCAACAAACATGCTCGAGTTAACAGCTAGAAGGCAAGCAGTAACCCATGCGGCAAGTATGGCATCAAATGGCTCTCCCCTCAAGGCATCCACGCAACGCAAGGCCAGGCCCAAACTCCATCTGTTTCATTTGCTCCCTCCTCCACATGAAGCCATACAACAACCTGACCACACACAAAAGATATACCACTACCCTTAAAAAACAAACGATATATGCAAGGGGATAGATGATGAGCGAGTGTGTGTGCTGTGGCCACCGGAGCTAGAATGCTAGATCGTCATGGAGCGGGATGCCGTGAATGTTGCCACGGGTGCCTTGGGGCCCGTCCTGCAGAAGCTCACTGCTTTGCTGGTCCAAGATCAGTACAGGTCTCGTCTTGGAGCTGGGACCCGGAGCGACATCGAGTTCATCAAATCCGAGCTGGCCTCGCAGCAGTCCCTTCTTCTCAGAATATGGGAGAAAGAGGATCTTGATACAGAGTGCATGAAGTGGATGGTAGATGCTCGGGAGCTGTCCTACGACATGGAGGATGGCATTGACGACATCATGCTCGGTTTGGAGCCCAGCGAAGGCGGCGGCCGTGGCCACTCACACTCAAGCATAAAGAGCCTAATCCGCAGATTTAAGATCAGAGTAATGGACGTGTCCAGGCGGTGCCTTGAGGAATGGAAGAATGCTGCTGCTGCTGAAGCCATCTCCATCCCTATCAAGAGGAGCGTAGTAGACCCTCGAGCTGGCTTCCTCCACAGGGATGCGTCCGAGCTGGTGGGCATGGACGAACCCAAGAAGCAGCTCCTCAAGTTGCTGCAAGAGCACGAAATGGTGTGCATCCATGGGTTTGCTGGGATGGGCAAGACAACCCTTGCTGACCTGGTATACCACGAAATCGGGCATGAGTTCCAGTGCCGAGCTTTCATTTCACTCTCCAAAAGCCCTGACATGCTTGAGGTTCTCCAAGCTGTCCTCAACCAAGTTACTGATGGTGTACAGTCGTCTTCAGGCAGTCGTATGACGGAAGTAGCGACCGAAGAAAATTTCAGCAATCAAATATCAAATTTCCTCTCTGACAAAAGGTATGCAAACCTTCAAATCTCCCACTATGTACTATTTATTTGGCACTATATAAAAATATTAATCACCTTCAATCTGTCAAAACAAGCATACGCACTTGCCCTTAAAGAAAAGTAAAAAAACCCCTCTATATGTGTTAATTTGAAAAGACATTAAGACTCAACTTCAAGCAGGTAAAATGAAATCATCAGATTACTGGGTTGATCTTTTTGATGTAGGCACCCAAATATTCAATCAATATAGAAATATTTCATGTAATTTATACATGATTTACATGTTAATACTAGTTCTTGATAATCTATTTGCCATTGAACCAGCGAGGTTGCCGGTTTATAGTTAACTAGGTGAATACCGCAGGCGTTGCTGCAGGAACATAGAACATCCCACGTGTTGCTACAGGAGGAACATATATATTTTTTAAAAAAATTGCATGGATGTTGGAACCTGATATGCTACAGAGGTTGTAGGGGAAGGAGGTGGCCGGCCGGGGCTTGTAACCCTGGCGTCGAGGTGAGAGCTGAGTTCGAAAGGACAATGGCAATGGAGCGGGAGAGATCTCAATCGATCTCTACCTAAACTCATATTGACCAAATGTTTGAGTACATATAGGAAAGACTAACAATCTGCTAACACTCAAACAAAATCTAACAAACTCACAGCTAAAATTGCCAAATGAGATCCTAAATCTGAGGAGGACTGACTCTAGTGGCTGTGGTGACCGCGCGCTGGGTCCGCCATGCCACTACGGGAAACAGGGTCTATGCCGCCTGCCAGTATCTTTGCCGACTACCATATCTAGGGCAGTCGGCAAAGACTGTCTTTGCCGACTGCATAAGGAAAAACAGTTGGCAAAGAAAGGCAGTCGGCAAAGAAAATCTTTGCCGACTGCCAGCCTGCTCCGAGCAGTTGGCAAAGAAAGGCAGTCGGCAAAGACAGTCTTTGCCGACTGCCAGCTTGCTCCCGGCAGTCGGCGAAGGGAAGCAGTCGGCATATCTTGCAAGGAGCGGGATGGCGTCCGTCTCCGTCTTCTTTGCCGACTGTCACGCCGTTTGGCAGTCGGCAAAGGGACTCTTTGCCGACTGCCAAACACGGCAGTTGGCAAAGTTTCAATTTTTTTTTTTGAATTTTGACTTCAAACTTTTGGGTGAGCTTCTGGACACAGCCTCAAAATACATTCTCAAACATGAACATCATTTTTCGAAGGGCTAAATTCCATTATTTCACGCACATGCAGTTCAAACTTGGATTATGCGGGAAAAATCAATGAAAAGAAATAAATAGATGAAATATAGAAAAATATTATAAAAAGGTCCCAAATTGGAACATATGCCTGTAAAAAATATATTTGGGCTACAGAAAAAGTTTGAAGGCCAAATTCAAAAAAAAAATGAAAAATTTGCCGACTGCTTGGACTGGCAGTCGGCAAAGGATCCCGTTGCCAGCTGCCCTGTTTAGCCGACTGCCTTATTTAGCAGTCGGCAAAGGCCCTCAAGAGAAATACCGGCCCAGCCGGCCCAATCTTGTTTCCTCCCTAACCCTATCCGCGCCCGACCCGCCCGCGCCGCTCTATCCCGCCCACGCTGCCGCCGCCCGATCCCCTCGCGCCGCCCTGCTTCGGCGAGCCTCGCCGCCGGCGACCGTGGTTGCCACCGCCTGCGCCTGCGCAAGAACACCCTGCTGCACCGCGCGCGGCTTGAAGCTGCCACGGCCGCCGCCCGCGCCGGTCTTCGCCGCCGCCGCCCGCGTCGCTGTTCGCCGCCGCCGCCCGCGCGGCTGGTCGCTGCCGCCCGTCCTGCCAGCTCCACCCCAGCCCGGCTCGCCATTCCCGCGTCCGTGGCCCTACCCCGTCGGCCCCCACCACCCCAGCGCCGGTCCTCGCCGGCGGGCTGCGTCTGCTGCGTGCCCTTGCCCATCGCCGGCTGCGGGGGCCAGCCTCCCCGTGACGTCCTCCTTGCCGGGCCGCAGCACCGCCCCCGGCCGGCCTTGCTCCCTCCAGTAGGGTGAGCTGCAGGCAGTAGAGAGGAGGAGGGAGTAAGTAGGAAAAAGAAGGAGAAAGAGGAAGAAGAAGGAGAAGGGAGGAAGGAGGAAGAAGAAGGGGAGGAGGAAGAAGAAGGAGAAGGGGGAGGAAGGAGGAAGGAAGAAGAAGAAAGAGGAGGAGAGGAAGGACGAGGTTTGCCGGCCGTCTTCTCCGCGTGGCATCCCCGTCGACGCACGTGTCTTGACTAGGTATATCACCATGCTCTCATTGTCGGCCTTCGTGCCGTTCTGGTCATCGGCCTTCGTGCCGTTGTGATTGCCGGCCTTCGTGCTGTTGTTTGTGCATGTCGGCCTTCGTGCCGTTCTTTTTGCAGGTTTTCGAAATCTCCCCGTGTAGGGGAGGTTCTGCCGAAATTTTTAACTTATAGTCTTATGTTTTTCTTTTTTTGTAGATACTAGCCCGTGGGAGGTGACTCGGAGGACGTCGTTCGTCTTCCTTGACGTCGCTGTTCTGCCTGACTGCACCGGCCCCCTAGGTATAACCTATCTATCCGCACTATGGTCTTAGGTCGCGTAACCGAGTTAGGCGTCTCCCGTCCGAAAGGGATACGCGGTCGTTGGTATGCTGATCAGTGCATAACTGCGACGGTATCTCTTTCGGATTGTCCATGTTTCTTGGA
Source organism: Eremochloa ophiuroides (assembly GCA_038502445.1). NCBI lineage: Eukaryota > Viridiplantae > Streptophyta > Magnoliopsida > Poales > Poaceae > Eremochloa > Eremochloa ophiuroides. The sequence goes on from JAHLJS010000285.1 coordinate 38,761, forward strand.
CAGGCCGTGGATGCGTAGATGGGTTAGCTTCCATGTTCTGCCCCCGTCCGAGCCGGAGTTTCAGCAGCACCTCCCCGTTGTTCTCCGGATACACACTCTCCCTAAACCGGGACGTGTATCGGGAGAACAGCGGGGAGGTGCTGCCGAAATTCCGTCTCGGACGGGAGCGGAGCATGGAAGCTAACCTCATCTATGCATCCTCGGGTGGGATTAGGACCTATCCTTCACCTATTAGATGGTAGGAACGCCTTGTACATGCAAATGCTGGTTTTATTACTCACATACATTGGCGTATGACAGAAGATGGCTGGCCGTGAGTGGATGTACACAGGCTGGACAGAAAAGAGGAAGAGCGCTGAATGGGTTCACGGGACCAATCAATTCCTGCAGCAAGCATTTGGCCCGGCTGCTCATGGGTCCGATCGGACGCTGTGTCCCTGCAAAGACTGTAAGAACCAAAAAACAAAAGTAGAGAGGGAGGTATACAAAGATCTTGTGAAGCATGGATTTGTGGAAAACTACGAGAGGTGGATCTTCCATGGTGAAGCGAAAGTGAATGTTAGAGAGGAGGAGGTGAGAGCATGCCTCGAGGAGTTTGATGGAGATGCCGGGGTGGTCGACATGGTGGTAGACTATAACGAGGCACGTGGCAATGAAGGATTGGTGGAGGAGGATCCAGAGGAAACCGCAAAGGCGTTCTATGAAATGATGTCTTCGGCACAGAAGCCTCTTCATGAGAAGACAACAATGTCCCAACTGGATGCCATTGGACGTCTTCTAGGGTTGAAGTCGCAGTTGAGCCTGAGCCGAGACGGCTTCAATCTCATGTTGAAAGTGATCGGCACAATGCTTCCGAATGACCACACGCTGCCGAAGAGCACATACGAGTTAGTGAAGCTCCTCCGTGCACTTAAGATGCCATATGAGTCGATCCATGCTTGCCGTAACGGGTGTGTCCTATTTAGGGGCATTGAACTAGTGGCAGCAACGCACTGTCCAAAGTGCAAAGCCTCTAGGTATGTGGAGGTGGACGTTATTGATGGCAAGAAGGAACAGTCTAAGATCCCCGAGATGGTCGTACGGTACCTTCCACTCACACCGAGGCTCCAACGGATGTTCATGACAGAGGAGTTGGCGAAGCAGATGACATGGCACAAGGATGGCAAAAGATACAGTGACAAGATGGTACACCCAGCGGATGCTGAGGCATGGCAGTACTTTGACGAACAGTATCCTGAGAAAGCTAGGGACGCTCGAAATGTACGTGTAGCGATAGCAACAGATGGGTTCAACCCGTATGGAACACATGCGGCCCCGTACACTTGTTGGCCCGTGTTCGTGATCCCCCTCAATCTTCCCCCCGGCGTCATGTTTGAACCCAAGAACGTGTTATTGTCGCTGATAATACCTGGACACCCGGGCAACAATATGGGTGTGTTCATGCAGCCACTGTGGGATGAATTGGAGCATGCTTGGGAAAATGGGGTACGGACGTACGACCGAGCTACAAAGAAGAACTTCACAATGCATGTATGGTATCAGTATTCAATGCATGACTTCCTGGCATATGGCATATTTTGTGGGTGGTGTGTTCACGGGATGTTCCCTTGCCCAGTATGCAAGGATTCTGTGATGTTCACCTGGCTGAAGAAGGGTGGCAAGTACTCTTCGTTTGACAAACATCGTCAATTCCTGCCTGAGAACCATGCATTGAGACGTGACACCCAACACTTCACGAAAGGTCTTGAAGTCACTGACCCTATTCCTCAGATTATGAGCAGTGAACAGGTCCTTGCCGAGTTAGAGGCTCTCAAAATCGACAAAGACAAGGGTGGCTTTATTGGATATGGTCAGCAACACATGTGGACACATATATCGGGCTTGACTAGGCTCCCCTACTTCAAGCACCTCCTCCTTCCACACAACATCGATGTGATGCACACAGAAAAAAAATATCGCCGAGGCACTTTGGGGAACACTCATGGACATAAAACAGAAGTCAAAGGACAACGTTAAGGCTAGACTGGATGTAGAGGCGATCTGCGACAGACCAAAGCTAGTGATGAAGACCCCTGCGCCCGGCAAGACTTGGAGAAGGGGCTCGGCCGATTACATCCTGAAAAGGGCCGACAGGAAGGAAGTGTTTGAGTGGATGAAGACGTTATTGTTCCCTGATGGGTATGCGGCGAATCTGAGTAGGGGAGTGAACCCTAAGACTGGCAAAGTCTTGGGGATGAAGAGTCATGACTTCCACATATGGATTGAGCGACTCCTTCCTGCGATGACCCGTGGATACCTCCCCGAGCCAGTGTGGCGCGTTCTGGCAGAGTTGAGCTATTTCTTCCGCCTGCTTTGTGCCAGGGAATTATCTCGGGAAGTGATTCGTGACCTGGAGAAACTTGCACCTCTGCTGATCTGCAAGTTGGAGATGATCTTTCCACCCGGCTTCTTCCTGCCGATGCAGCATCTGATACTACACCTACCGCGTGAGGCACGGCTGGGGGGTCCTGTGCAGGCCCGTTGGTGCTATCCAATCGAGAGGTGTCAAAAGATTCTTCGAAAAAAGTGTAGGAATAAAGCCAAAATTGAGGCTTCTGTGGCGGAGGCAGCAAGAGTGGAGGAGGTGTCGAACTTCACAAAGGCGTACTATACCGAGAACCTTCCCAACATGAACCCACTCCCTCGTTACAACGAGGACGAGAATTTATCGACTCTGAGCCTTTTCAAAGGGCAACTCGGAAGGGGCAGCGCAGGTACCCCCAAGACATTGCAACCACCTGAGTTTCACACCATCACACTCTACCTGTTGATGAACCTTGACGAAGTGGTTCCTTATCGAATGTAAGTTCTCAAAGAACTTGTTACATACGTAGTCAATATCCTCCACCTATTGGTCCAACCCCTTTCACCTCTTGTTTTTTCAGGGAGTTCATTAGGCAATTCTGGAAAAGGAATACGCCTCCTACCAACCAAGAAGAAGACCATTTCCTCAAAACTGCCAGGCCCGATTTTATTGGGTGGTTGTGTACAAAGGTACAATCCAACTTACCTCATTCCATCTTTGAGTTGCTCGTATGAGCGAGTAATGTAACGATCTACGTGGCCTCACCTTGCAGGCATGCACAGATAGAGAAATGAGTGCTGAATTGAGACAGGTTGCATGTGGCTTCAGCACTAGGGTCAATGCATTCACCGTTTATGATGTGAATGGCTATCGCTTTCGCACGAGAAGCTACGAGGAGAGTCGGCCCGGCCGAAAGACCACGTGCACAGGAGTTTGTACGCCCGGCAACGATGATCTCGACTATTATGGCATAGTCGAAGAAATATACCAGCTCGACTTCCCGGGCCCCAAAGCTCTTAAGCCAGTGGTGTTCAAATGCCAATGGTTCGATCCTCATGTAATGAGAAGAGCCGATGACATTGGGCTAGTCGAAATTCGACAGGATTCCGTCTATAGTGGAGACGATGTCTATATTGTGGCTCAGCAGGCCAGGCAAGTTTATTATCTCCCATGGGCGTGCCAAAAAGACGAGAGGCTTACGGGTTGGTACCTTGTGCAATCGGTATCGCCACGCGGTAAAGCGCCTGTCCCAATCGATGATGACTACAACTTTGACCCAAAGGCGGATAGCGGAGAGTTCTATCAACCTGAGGGGCTAGAAGGGCGTTTGGAGATAGACATTCTTTCGCTGATGAGCATGAAAGCAGACAACGTCATCGATGATGACGAGGACGAGGGTGAAGTGGTGCAAGATGCTAAGGACCTAATGATGCTTGAGCGATGGAGGGCTCATCGCAACCTAAATGTTGAGGACGATAGAGGTGGTGAGGAGAGTAATGGAGATGATGAGGACTTAGGTTTCGATAATATTGATAGTGAAGACGACAGTAGTGATTGTGATGACAGTGGAGGAGGTGATGACAATGGTGATAGTGATGACCAGGACTTCGGTTTCTAGTTCATGTAATACTATATTGTTCTGATTATTATTACTTTGCAATTATGTTTCGTTCATTTTGCATCTCTTTACAAGTACTTATCGATTATTTGTGCTAATTGGTTTAATGTTTGTCATTGCAGGCATAGGACAAAATGCCGGGCGGAAGTAGACGACGACAGAAGAGACCGGTGAGAAAGGTCCACTCGCTCTACCAGAGAGAGGAGGAGGAGGCGTTGGAGGAGGAGGAGGCGTTGGAGGAGGAGGAGACTTTGGAGGAGATGCGGGGTAGAACTCGCTCTACCAGACGCCTGTTTGCCCCGGTCGGCGGCGAGGACGGGGGCGGCGAGGACGGGGGAGGCGAGGACGGGGGCGGCGAGGACGGGGGCGGCGGCGGCGAGGACGGGGGCGACCAGGGCGGGAGCGAGGCGACAGCAGGGGACTCGTCTTCCATAGCTTCGAGGAGGCCCTACCAGCGTGGGATAACACGCCTCCCAAGCGCCGCGCCCACGCTGGCCTTCCGTCCGGTGATTCGACCCGACGGGCCAAGGTAAGTAACCATTCATGTTTTCACTTACTTGTTCATATGCCATGTTGAAAATTGAACTTCAAGATTAACAGTTCTTCTTAATGACTTGTGCAGCAATTGGAAGCGTGTGGATGGAAACAGAGGTGGACGCCATCCTAATGGCATTCTGGGCCTCCTGATTAAGAAGAATTTTCCTGGCCTAGTCACCATAGATGGGAGGGATAAAGTGCCCCAGCACTGGCCAGACTTCTTCAAGGTAGTGCACGGAGACGTCACCCTTGCCGACAAGATCAAGAGGGAGTTCTGGGTGAGTCTTCATTGCACCGCTTTGCCACTACTAAGCATTTGTTGGATGTCCTTGAAATAATCAACTCATAAATGATATATGTATGTAGGAGTATTTCACGTGCGACCCAGGGCACGAGCATGAGGCGTCGGTAGTGCAGGACAGGGTCTGCCAGATCAGGCTCAAGGACATGTTCTACGAGGCACACGTCTAGTGCCTCATCAGCTACCACGCCAACGTACTCAAGGAGAAGCTAGACAAGGCGGATGCGAGGAAGATGATCCAGTGGCCCGAAACTGACATGCCCAGGGAGGCCTACATGCTCGTAAGTAGGAAACAATAATTCTAATTTCATTCCAATTCATCTTCTTACTCACCTAAATGCACGTTGTAATGCATGCAGTATCCTGCTGATTGGTGCAAAATGCACATGGACTGCTGGGAGGCGATTGTGGACGGGTGGAGAACGCCGGAGGCTTACGAGACGCGCAGGAAGAAATCTGGATATGCCAAGGCGAAGGCGGGGCCGTCACACCACCAAGGGTGCTGCTCTCTCGGAGAGTACATGGACACATGGGTACCCTTCACACCAATTTGTTTATTTATTCAATTGATTGAGTCATTGATTCTCATTACGTGTAATCGTCCTTGTATTTTCCTCGCAGACCCAGTCGCATGACGGCCAGGTGATCAACGAGTTCACGGGCTATATCCTGTCTCACCAGGGCAAGGCGACAGATCCAGAGAACGTCTACGACACGGCGAGGGGGCCCGACGCCATCACCAACCAAAACGTCTACGATAGGGTGGTCCAGTACACCGAGGCGGTTCGCACGCGCCATGGTGCCGACTACGACCCGTCGACCGAGCCCCTCGATACGGACGTCCTGATGAGGACGGGAGGAGGGAAGCAGCACGGCCGGTACCTTATTGCCCACAGCGTCATCGACCCAGCCACCGTTCCCTCCCTTCGTGAGGTTCGTCGTTCGGATAGCAGTGCCGGTACCTCCTCCGATGTCCCCATACAACCTCGGCGGGCAAGCTCCACACAGATGATGGCGGCGCTTCAGGTAACTATTCGTCGTTCATTGGTTTTACATATGTTGCCGAATGTTTATGCATTGTTTAAACATCGCTTGTGTAATATTGCAGGTCCAACTGGAAGAGATGCGGGCCCAACAGGTGGCCCAACAGGCAAGAGAGGCGGCCCGAGAAGAGGCCTATCGGCAGCAGCTGGCGGCCCAACAGGAGGCCCATCGGCAGGCGATGCTAGCTTTCCAGCAGCAGTCCCAGCAACAGATGACGCAGTTTGCCTCCTCGATTTCCAGCTACTTTCAGGGCCTGGAGATCCCTAACTACAGACCCCCTCCGTTGCAAGTGATGTTCACTCCACCCCCGGTTGTTCTCCCTCCACTCCCTGATCTTCCGCCTGTAAGGACTCCGGTGAGTTACTGGCAGCCTATCTATTGTTTTCGCTTGTGCGGCCATCCCTTAGGTACTAATGAGATCGCTTATCCGTACAGCTGCAGTCGGCGGCTTCGAACCCGTCTCCGACAGTTGGACCTTCTCCACCGCCGCAGGTCGGACCGTCCGGGTGGTCTTCGTGGCCGACAGAGAGCTCCTCACACCACGGTGGTGGCGACTGGTCGCAGGACGAGTGAGTGGCTCGGTGCATGTTGTTGGATAATGGATGTAACTTTGTTATGTTAGACCCTTTTGCAACTTTGTTGGATGTTGGACTTGTGCGACTTGTTGGATGTTGCATTCGTGCGTGCGACTTGATGGATGTTGTGGTTATGGATTATTTGTGAATCTCTGTGATGTATATGTGGATTTCTGTGATATGTACATATATATGTTTTGGTTGCTGCGATACGTGAGCTAAATCGGCAAAAACAGCAAAAAAAATTGCATTTTCCAGCTTTGCCGACTGCCACGGCAGCTGGCAAAGCTGGGAACAAAAAAAGCAAAATACCCAGCTTTGCCGACTGCCACGAAGCAAGGCAGTCGGCAAAGCCTTTGCCGACTGCTGAATTGGCAGCTTGCAAAGATATACACATTTTTTTTTAAAAAATGGAAAAAATCTTTGCCGACTGCCAATAAAGGCAGTCGGCAAAGGTCTTCGATTAAAAAAAAGGAAAAAAATATTTGCCTCGATTAAAAAAAAATGAAAAAAAATTCTTTGCTGACTGCCACCTAAGCAGTCGGCAAAGAAAACTCTAACGGCTGTGCGCGTTTGCTTTGCCGACTGCCAGAGCGGCAGTCGGCAAAGGCTTTGCCGACTGCCTTTCATGGCAGCTGGCAAAGGTGGCCGTTGCCGCCTTGGGCTTTGCCACCTCCCCTTTGCCGACTGCCTTGCCGACTGCATTTCCTCCTTTGCCGACTGGTTTCAGCAGTCAGCAAAGAGGGCGAATCCAGTAGTGTGCACTGGGTTTGCGCGTTCCCATGTTCCACTCAGCCACAGCTTCTCTTCCATCGTTGGTACACCCAGCCCACCATAACAATGGAGCAGCGATAATTTGTGACTAAGAAATTTGTAATCAACTTACTATCCGAATATAATAAATACTTGTTCCATAACTTTGGTATGATGAAAGAACAAAATAAAAATAATATTGCAAGCATTTGCTATCACCACCCTGTTTGCTAAAAAATTCAATTAGGCACTACTAGTAACAACTAATCACGTTATCAAGGAAATGATAGCCTAGGATAACCAAAGGAAAGAATTGAGGCTTAGGAAATCTATAAAAGTAATTAAGTCATATTATCTGAGCAACTACAAAAGTAGGTAAGCCTGTAATGGCTGAATTAGTGACTGGTATGGTAGTGGTGAAAAAGGAATCAGCTTAGAAGAAAACAATTCGTTACATAAATATCACAAAGAGCGCAGCAAGCAAGAGGTAACAATAGAAGGAGTGTACAAACAAACACATTAGTAAGTAAAATTTATGAAACAATTCAATACACACAAAAAAAAAAAATATTAGAGCATTATAGTAGGCAGGTGTTTTCGTGGATGCCAGCTTGATCACTTGCAGATGGTTGCCGGCAAATGGCAACAGAAGTGCAGGGTTGGAGTTTGAGGCTAATAGGCTGAGTAGTCATGAGGTTACGAGAACGACTAATCCACCTATGGGGTCCATGTGGCCTGCTGGAGAGCGTCATTGTGTCGACCTTCACTCGGTGGTTTGGTAGCTAATCGACTACACAAGCCGATCTCTACACAAGAGCACCACAAGAATCTACCACATTCACTACTACAAAAATGATTTTACGAGGCAGTGCCCAAACGCTTAAACGAGGCGGGCACAATCTCACCCACCTCCAAATATATTAACGGAGGCGGTCAGTAGTTATCCGCCTCCAAAAATGAATATACAGAGATGGTTATTTTTAAAACAACCGCCTCCAAAAATCAATTTACGGAGACCGTCATTCTAAGACAACCGCCTCCAGAAATTTTCTATTTTCGGAGGCGGTCATCTTAAAACGACCGTCTTCGTAAGTGCATTTTCGGAGGTGGTCACATTATAAAGCCCACCTCCAAACATAAAAAGGCCCAGCAGAGAGCCTATATCCAATCCCTTTATACTGGGCTTATATATACACAGGGTTAGGGTTTCCCTAATCCTCCAACTGGCTTCTCCCTCACTCAGCCGCACAAGCCTTCCTCCCCACTGGCTCCCTCCATGTCCCTTGCTCCCCACCGGCTCCCTTCCTCCCCCTTCCTCCCTGCGGAGGTGAGCTGGCCGCGTGAAGGGCGACGCGTAGGATGGCCACATCGCACGGGGCCACGCGTAGGCAGGCTGTGGTGCGTGCGGGGGCATGTGGATGCTGGCCACTGTGGCACGTGGGCCGCGTGAAGGCGGGCCACGGCGAACATGGCGGCGCACGGGGAGCTGCGGTGACGCAGATGGCAGCGCACGGGGTAGACGCTACGGTGCACACGACAGGGCGCAGGAGAGCCGCGGCGGCGCCTAGGGCCAGCGCGCAGGCGGGCCGTGGTGGCTCTCAGGCGTGCAGATCTAGCAGGCCCGACTGCCAGTGCCGGACCTCCTCCACCAGCGAACCGCAGGATGCCACGTTTATGTTACCGTTTGAATTTGACCGTTGCCACATTCGACACCATTCTGTGCGTGATCGGAAAGTCAGCTCTAGATGGTGAACAAGCGACGATCTGTACTAATGAAACCAATGTCAGGATCATTCGAGAGAGTGACCAGAGAGGAATTTTTCCTCTAGAAACTATCCGGTTGCTAGCTCTAGAATAATGTGAGCGTCCGGATCCTTCGAACAGAGAAGCACACGTTCTGTGTCAGTGAACCGGACGGGAGGAAATAGTCCGGTGCTCGTGTCTTTCCCTCTTTGGGACTATTGAGCAGTGTCCGATTGTCTCAGTCAGCTAGGGTGTCCTGATGCACGCTGATCATCCTGATCAAACATTATTTCTAGCGTTCAGATCTCCCAGTGAAGTGCACGAGTGAGGGTTAGGGTCCGGACTGGGACTATTAGTCCGGTTCCTCAATGACTTAGCCTCCAGACCATGATTTTTAGGGTTTTCCAACTCGTGTCTTCACCCATGCTTTCATATGCTAACACTCAAGTGATAAAATCAATTGTGCAGGGTGTGTTAGCATTTTCAGGACATTTTTTAAGGATTTTTGATAGCTCACTAGATCTAAATGCATATGCAAGTGTTAGAACACCTAGTGGCACTTTGATAACCACATTTGCATGAGAACTACTCCCCTATTTATAGTACGGTCACAAGCGCACAAACTAGTCACATGTTATCACTAGATCAATCAAGACATAGAAGCAATATTGGTGACACATGATTTCAAAAACATTTGATTTGTCATGAATGAGCCTATTTGAACAAAAGATATGTCTGTATGCTCTAATCAAGTCCTTAGAAATACATGGATGCACATGTCAAGCATTCATACCTTGGCTTTCCCAGAGTAGAGGAATGTCATATAAAGTGAGTGGGTGTGCATCAAATCATGTTGGAGAGGTCAAGGATATTCAATTCATTTCTTAATTTGCAAAATATTACTTCATCAAGTGGCTTGGTAAATATGTCGGCTAGTTGATCTTTAGTGCCCACACATGTGATTACAATGTCACCCTTTGCTAGTGATCTCTAATGAAATGGTGTCTTCATCAATGTGGTGCTTGGTTTTTGAGTGTTGGACTGGGTTGGTTGTGATCTTCACAGCACTTTCATTGTCACATAGTAATGACACCTTCTTGAATGTGATTCCATAATCCCTCAATGTTTGCTTCATCCAAAGTATTTGTGCACAACAACTACCCACACTAATGTATTCGGCCTCGGCAGTAGAGAGTGATATGCTATTTTGCTTCTTAGATGACCATGAAACTAATGACCTTCCCAAGAGTTGGCAAGTACCAGAAGTGCTCTTTCTATTGATCTTGCATCCAACATAGTCCTCATCCGCATACCCAATCATCTCAAAGTTTGAGCCCTTGGGATACCACAAACCAACATTAGGTTGGCCCTTCAAATATCTCAAGATCCCCTTGGTTGCCTTCAAATGACTTTTCCTCCGAGAGGCTTGATATCAAGCACACATGCACATGCTAAATGTCACATCTGGTCTAGATGCGGTCATACAGAGAAGACTACCAATCATTGATATATATTGCTTTTGATCAACCATTTCAACACTTGCATCCAGAACCAAGCTTCCACTGGTGCCCATAGGAGTTGAGATTGCTTTAGTATCTTGCATCCCAAACTTCTTGATCATGTCCCTGATGTATTTGCTTCGACTCACAAATGTGTCGTTCTTCATTTGCTTGATTTGGAGGCCAAGGAAGAAGTTAAGCTCACTAGCTATAGAAATTTCAAATTCTTTGGCCATCATCTCTCCAAACTCCTTACAAAATGATTGACTTATTGATCCAAAGATGATATTACCCACAGAGATTTGCATGATGAATAGGTAATTCCCAATCTTCTTGGTGAAGAGAGTGGTGTCAACCTTTCCCATCTTGAACCCTCTAGAGATGAGGAAGTCCCTTAATTTCTCATACCATGCTCTAGGTGTTTGCTTCAAACCGTAGAGTGCCTTCTTGAGCTTGTACAAATGGTCGGGCTTCTTCTCATCTTTAAAACTGGGAGGTTGCTCAACAAAGACCAACTCATCATTGATGTAACCATTGAAAAATGCACTTTTGACATCCATTTGGTAGAGCTTGATGTTGTGAGCACATGCATAAGACAATATAATCCGAATTGCTTCCAATCTAGCTACCGATGCATATGTTTCACCAAAATCCAATAGCTTTGTGCTACTAATCTTGCTTTGTTTCTTACTACAATCCCATCTTGATCTGGCTTATTCCTAAAGACCCACTTGGTGCCAATCACATTGTATTTACTAGGTCTAGAAATCAGTTCCCACACTTGATTTCTCTCAAACTTGTTCAACTCTTCATGCATAGAATTAATCCAATCTTCATCCTTGAGAGCATCTTCTATCTTTGTAGGCTCCTTTTGTGACACAAAAGAGAAATGGCACTAAAGTTAGCTAGAATTGATCTTATTTGAACACCACTTCTAATGTCCCAACAATTTGATCCAATGGATGATCTCTTGCAAAATGAACCGGTTGGAGAACTTGATCATTTGAGCATGGTTGACTTGTTGATCTTGATCTTGTTGTACTTGAGACTGATCATGAGAGCCACTAGTACCAGTTTCATTTGAATTGACTTGCACACTGGAGTAAGGCACCACTAGATCTTTGTCATCTTCATCTTCAACATCAATCACTTTCTTTGGCCTAATGTCACCAATGTCCATATTCTTCATTGCATTGACCAATTGAACTCCTCTCACATCATCAAGATTTTCATTTTCAACTTAGGAGCCATTGGTTTCATCAAATTCCATATCATGAACTTCTTCAGCTAGCTTGGCGGTGAGATTTCACACTCTATATGCTTTGTTTGTAGTGGAGTAGCCAAGTAGAAATCTCTCATGATATTTCTTCATAAATTTTCCCAATCTTGTGCCTTTCTTTAAGATGTAGCATTTGTAACCAAACACTCTAAAGTATGTAATATTGGGCTTTCTTTCATTCAATAGCTCATATAGTGTCTTCTTCAAGATAGCGTGACAATAGAGCCGGTCGCTAGAATAGCATGCCGTGTTGATTGCTTCGGCCCAGAAAATATAACTTACATTGTATTCACTAAGCATAGACCTTACCATATCAATGAGTGCTCTATTTTTTATCTCAACAAGGCCATTTGATTGTGGTGTGTACTTGGTCAAGAATTGAAGATTGATTCCCATCACATAGCTCATCTGATGCAATTATCAGGGGCGCGCTCTACCACTGAGCTAATAGCCTGTCGCGCGGGCATTCTTGAACCTACTACCATTGTCACTTCTCACTTTCTTGATTGTCAATTCAAACTCATTTTGGCTTCTTTTAATGAATGATTTGAAGATGCCAAATACTTCACTCTTGTCCACAAGAAAGAAGACCCATGTGTATCTTGTGTTGTCATCCACTATTACAAAGCCATATTTATTTCCACTAACACTAGCATAAGTAGTAGGGCCAAATTGATCCATGTAAAATAACTCGAACTCTATAGATGTACTCATCGTTATCTTGTTTGGATGTGTATTTCCAACTTGCTTTCCCATTTGACAAGCACTACATAATTTGTCCTTGTCAAAGTGCACATTCTTCAATCCTCTCGCCATGTCATGCTTGACCAATCTATTCAATTGCTTTATCCCAATATGACCAAGCGTTCTATGCCATAACAACCCATACTTGATTGGGTGAATAAGCACATTGACAATTGAGCTTCACTAGCATTGAAATCCACTAAATAGAGATTGCTATATCTAATGCCTTTAAACATCAAGTTCCTTCCATCAACACTAACAATCTCCACATCATCAACACTAAAGATGCATTTCAATCCCAAGTCACATAATTGAGACACAGAAAATAAATTGAATTCAAGCTCTCTACTAGCAAAACATTTGAGATAGACATGTCATTTGAGCTTTCCAAGACCCATGACCTTGCCTTTCTTGTTATCACCAAAGGTAAATTTATCAAGATTTCCATCTTCATTTGGTTTGATTGAATTGAACATACTAGATTCTCTGGTCATGTGTTGAGTGCAGCCACTATTAAGCACCCAATGCTTCCCTCTGGATTTATAGTTTACCAACAAAGAAGATCAATTGGTTTTAGGTACCTGTGGGGGTATAGACCAATATACCCGCACGATACTACATGGGCCAAATCTTCTGACCAGGCCCAAGCTACCAAGGGCGCACCGATTGCTCGGTGGCTAGGAGATTGTGTCGACTAGGCCCTCATCAGAAGATTGCGCATATCCTGCAGATTGAAGGAAGCCTTGGCGATCAAGGAAATAGCTTTCCTAATATCTAGCCAATTAGTTGCCATATTCGGCAGATCATGTAATCAGTTACGCATGGAAACAAACCGACTTATAACCCTGCTCCCCGTACTATATAAGGCGAGCAGGGATCCCCTCGAAACATCTCATCTCCTAGCAATACAATCCACAGAACACAGGACGTAGGGTATTACGCCTCAAGGCGGCCCGAACCTATCTAAATCGTGTGTCCTACGCTCTTGTGTTACGCTCGCTCGTCTTCAAGCGCACCTCCACCGATTCTTCTACTACCGTGGGCATACCCCTCAGTAGACTATCAATGATATTTCGTCGACAGTGGCGCGCCAGGTGGGAGGTGTGCACTCTGATCCCATGGCGGGCAAGCTGGGGATTTTGTCAAGCTCCGTGGTCCTCCCTACGCCGGGCCAGATCTTCACAGTGGGATCCATCACTTGGGTCATCGACGCCGACGGCAAGGGGCAGATTGTGGACACGGCGCAGACTGCATCTGCACCGTGCTCATCGGCACCCACTTCTCCGGCGAGATAGCCACCACGCTACATCCAGAGGAACGTCAACAGCAACGACTTGATCGGATCTATCGATCGGGTCACTAAAGGTTTGTCCGACAGCCTCAAGATCCTGGATTCAGTTTTAGGCTGATCTACAGCAGGACAACGCTCCCAAGATCTGCCGACTGCTCAGCATCCTCTAGGCCGGCATGATCTCACCTTGGTCATCACGGCTACCCCGCGGGGCCGCACTGCTCGATTTGAGCCCTGACTAGCCACGGGATTACGGGTAGACGACTACGGCAACCTCCCGAGGGGCTATCTTCCTTTAGGCCTTCGGAACGGGCTGCAAGCTACCAGCGCCTGCTACGCGGCCCCGACAATGATGACTCTGACCACACCGTCACCGACCACGTAGGCTCCAACAGTGCTGGCTACGTCCTCGCCGACAACGACGACGCCGACCATGACAACAACCATGGCGACCTTAGCGCCAACGTCCCTCCGCCACCACCAGGCTTTAGCGGGATCATCCTCAACGTCAGCGTCGACAGTCTGCCGCAGTCGGGCAAGGACGACAAGCCCGAGGAGCTCGCGAGCAAAGGAACACCGACCGCGAGCGTCGTCGGGAGCGCCGCAACGGGGGGAAGAAAACCACCCCGACTTTTAGCCGCAACCTTGAAGAAGAATTCGACATGGTCAGTGACATCCAAGTCTTCAAAACACCAAGTGCAAACATCGCCGCCGCAATGACGGCAATAGGGCACATGCAGAAGACACCTGAAGTCGAGTGCCTTACGGGCCTCCTAAAGGCAACCCACATCTAGATTGATGAGGAATGCAAGGGCCCACCATCATTCTCCACGGCTTCGGCGACCATGCGCCATCCTCCACGCCACGGCGGCGGGGATCATTCCCGCAGCGGGCACAAGAATCGTGACCGACACCATTGATGAAGAGGAAGAGCAAGAGGACGACCAGTGCGATCTCCGCGACCACCTTAGAAACAAAGATCTTCGTGGCCGCATCAGAAACAGGATGGCCGCCAGGCACTCAGAGGAGAATGCACGCCGACGGGAGTACGATGCAACTCATGGCCCCCCACAATGGTGGGAAAACGCCTGGTCTGCTCCCCTTCACAACCGGGCTCAAGTTAGTCCGATGGCCTAACTTCAAGGTCGTCGGCGTCAAGGCCTACGATGGCACCGCTGATCCGGTAAAGTGGCTCACCATCTACGAGATCGCTGTTAAAGCTGCTGGAGGCAACCAGGATGTCATGGATAATTATTTACCGGTCCTCCTCAACCAGTCAGCCACCAATTGGCTGCTCGGCCTGAAGGAAAACTCCATCAACACATGGGACGAGCTGAAGGAGCACTTTATCAGCAACTACAATGCCACGTGCAAGCAACCAGGCACGAAGTATGATCTCGAGAAACTTCAACAAGAGTCTTGTAAGTCCCTGCAGGACTTCATTCGGCGGTTCTTGGAGACAAAAAACAACATCCCAAACATCACAAGCCCGAGGCCATCAATGCCTGTAACATCCTAAAAATCATCTTTTCAAAATAGCAATTTAATTTGATATACAATATGTATTTTCTCAAAATCTTGGAGTTAAAAAAATATATATTTCATTTAAAACAGCTATATAGAAAAAAATAAATATTTTTAATTGTTTGTTGCATTCATGCTGATGCATAATATTTTGAGTGGTGGAGGATAGTTTGGTTGTGTTGTCTTCAAAACTCAAATTTAAATTTGGATTGATTTGCAAAAAAATAGAAAATAAAAAAAAAAGAAATTCTTTTCCCCTCCTTCCTTTCTTTTGGCCCAGCTTTACGGCCTGCTAAGTGCACGTAGGGGCAGCCGATTGCACCTGCTGCGCTCCCTCTCTTTTCCTCACTGCACTTTGGGCCCACGTGTCAGCGCCCCATCCTTTCTCCTTCCTCGAGCCGGCAGTGGAGCTAGGTGAAGCGTCATCTCCTTCACAGCATCGCGTGACGACCCTTCGAAGCGGCAACCGAGCGCCGCATTCAATCTATAGTGGAGTCTGAGAAGAAACCGTCCCGTCTCTACCGCTCCTATGCTCTATAAAGCTGCAGCCGAGCCCCTCGTTTCCCTTTTCACTCTCAAGCTCGCACTTACACTGTCGCCGGCGAATTCCCAGTTCGGAGCCCCAATCACCGGTGTGGACGCTACAGAGCTTCACAGCACCTCACCGAATCCGTAGGTATGCTCGTTGTCTTCCCTTGCTCACGAATTGCTCAGTTCCATGCTCACCCGACGGCGTTTCTCTCTCCAGAGCGTCGCCGTACGCCGCTGGACATCTCGGAGTCTCCCCGAAGGCCACGAACCCTCTCCTCGGACGCGTGGTATAACTCTCATCCTCCCTGTGCCCTCGATTTCTTCTTCCGTGCACTGCATCGCCGTATCTACGAGCTCTGTTGGTTGCCGTTCATGGCGCCGCCGAGGGCGCCATCCCTCCGATGTGCTCATCCGCACGTTCTGTTGGTTTGGGTGAGCTCGCGAGCTTGCGCACAACGCGTAGATGTTGTCAGTTCAGTGAATCAAGCACTGGACACTGTCTGCTCGTCTCCAGCGAGCTCCGGCCGTCTGTGGCCATGGCGTCGATCACCTCCGTACGATTGACGTTATATCAACGAGACAGCGACCCTTCCATCCCAGGCCTGGCTAGCCGAGCAGAGGAGCTGCACCATCCCTGCGCTCTGTTTATCGGGCACGCATATGCACTGATGCACAACACAACGCCACCATGGATCGAGCAATCCTGTTTCAGCAAACATGCGAGTGCTAGCTAGCAGTATGCACGCACGCAGTTTGCTTATTAGCTTGCTGATGATGCCATCGTTGATGTCATGCTGACATCATCTGGTTTTGTGGCCGTTTTCCTTTAGCAAAATAAATCCTGAAATACAACCCCAAATACACATTTCTCGTGGACACGGTCCATGGTGAACTTCTCTATCAGCACGTTTTCAGTCCATGGTTCATGGATTTGGACCATAGAATTGTGCACGCTAATTTACATTCTAGTCTCCAAATGTTCCATTTATGTACCTATTATTTCATGAGTCTTGTATTTCCTATGATCTATACCATACAGTCTATATATCATTCTGTCCTGATTCTCAGCTAAGTTTTATTTTATAAACTTAATTTATTATGGTAACTATATTTTGGTACAGATAATATATGTTTTACGTCCTACACATTTGAAAAATAGGGACGCTTCAAACCTGGTAGGATTTGTTTTAATTCAATTTAAACTCAAGTTTGAGTTTGAATTAATTACAAAAATTTCCTGGCATAACTTTCACGTTTTAGGTCCGATTAAAATGATTCTTGCGCTCATGTGTTCCTAGTAACGTGTAGATTTTATTTATCTACTTATTTTCTCTATTCTATGTTATTGTTTATGGTGTATTGTTCTAATTGTGATATTATTTCTTGCATGCAATGATTGTTTGGATTGCTTGTTGATTGGAATCTTGCGTTTAGAGGACAACGTGTTCGAGGATCAAACTTGTGAGCAGTTTCGGGAGCAGGACGACTTTGAAGGCAAGTATAACCTATGGTTTTCCTTGTTACCTAGCAACTATTAAACAATACATTCATATGCATGTGTCTAATCTTGTAAACCCTAGCTATATATATATACCCGAGTAGGTTTATTGATCAATCACCTTGTTACCTATGGGGGGTTTTATGCATATTAGAGTTACTAGCTGCTATGCTCAACAATGCTATTATGGAATCTTGACTTAAGAATTATAAAATGTTGGATAAAATATGTTTTTATCAACAAAGCTCGAAGGGCACTGGAGTATGGTTTTTTTTTTTTACTCTTGTTGCCCTCTGTCAGGACTTCCATTGAAAGTTGACCTCCCAGGAAACCCGTACATCCACGAGAATCAATGGGCTCTGATCTTAGCCAAGTAACTAGATTTTCTCTATCTTGTTAGTGGTTACCGAAAGGCGCAAGAGGGGGAGCCTGGGTTCTAGTATGGGTTCCTTGCCTGTCAAGAATGTGTGCTGGGGCTGCGGTCACATGGTGTGCCATTCTTGAAGGGGGCCTCCATGCGCCTTACGGATCGAAACCTAGCGGCTACTAACTTGTTAGGGTAATTAGTGAAAAGCTTTGCTGTGTTACCCTGCTTGCTCACCTTGGTAGTGAGATGTGGGCTTTGCAAACCCCTAGCAAATGGGCATACACGACTCGGGGTTAAAGTTGTACAAATTCTGCAGAATTCTTTTCATCTGATATATCAGCCGTGCTCACGGACACGAGCGGCCTGGAATCCTTTTCGTATCAGTTGATACCTCTGGAAGTATTGATGGGTTTGGTTGGAATTGGTGACCAAAGATAAAACATGATTTATAATTGGGATATGGGATATTCACTATAATAGTAAAGTAGACCTTAAATAAAATTTGACCAATTAAAAGCAACTGCTATAAACTGTGTCAACCTTTTGAGCCTTGCATCCCCCATAAGTATACTTGCTGAGCTGGATGAGCTGACGCTTGTGATTACCACTATACAAAAATCCCGGATGGGTACCAGATGACGATGACGAGGAGTTCGATGACTTCCCGGACTGATGGAGATGGCGTGCCCCCAGTTGGTGTCCCCGTGGGGGGGAGTTTTTACCTTCTACGTATTCCGCTGTAATAATACAATGCCATTGGCAATGATGTGAACAATTGTGATTAATAAGTTATTTACTCGTTGTTCGTGCCATAATGATGTTCAATTTGTTGATATATGTGGATTTGGACTTCCTGGGCCCACATATATCCTGCGTTCGGATTTCTTCGTAAATCCGGGTGTGACAATGCCTTTATGCGCGGCCTCCGACCAGAAGAGCCTCTTTTGGCAAAGCTTTTTTGAAGAAGACCAGAGACCATTGCCGACATGGTACGCACTACCAATAGATACGCTGAAGCTAGCGAGGCGGCGCGACACTCAGTTCACAGTCATCTCCGCTACCCTGATTGCCACCATCATGAAGATGGCGAGCGCCACAACGAGCGGCACCATGATGATCGCGGCGAGCGATACAACTTTCGCCGTGACGACCGCGACCACTGGTGAGACAACCACGACCATCGCCGCTACGACTAACGCCGTTGCAATGACCCCGAAACCTTTGAGGCTGGGGAGAGGCGGCGCATTCACAGGATCTACACCGCTCGCGGCGGTCCCAAACGCTCCTATGACGTGGCATACAAGGAGCTTTTGGATGGCCCCTGCCCTATCCACAAAAACTCCGGTCACACCATGCAGCAATGCTATGGGCTCTCGAAGGCATACCAAGCAAAAGACAGGAAGAGATTCCACAAGGATGACGAAGACCAGGACAGCAACAACAACAGTCCTCCTTCCTGCTTCACCAATGCCGACAAGACCATCTCCACCATCATCGGCAGCATGAGCGCGATCGAGTCCAAGAGGGAGCAGAAGCTCGTCGTCTGGCGTGTCAACTCCGTCACCAATTACGACGCCCCCATCGCCGATCCAAAGTACTCGGCCTGGTCGGAAAGGTCGTTCACCTTTAGCAGGGCTGACCAGTGGACGGACATCCCGTACCCTGGCTGTTTCCCCTCATCCTCGATCCGATCGTCCACAAGACACGCTTCCGAAAGGTGTTGATTGATGGGACAGTGGCCTCAACATTCTCTTCACCGGAGCCTCCAGAGAACTAGGTCTCCATACAGGAGACCTGGAGCCAACCAATGCTCCGTTCTGGGGCTTCGTTCTAGGTCAGTCGTGCCAAACCCTGGGGCGGATCACTCTCTCGGTACAGTTAGGCACTCCACAATGCTTCCGCGTGGAGCCTATCGACTTCATGGTCATCGACTTTGACGCTGCATACCACACATCCTCGGCGGACTAGCTCTAGCCATGTTCGGCGCCATCCTGAACTACACCTACCTCGTCATGAAGATGCCGACGGAGAAAGACGTCCTCACGCTACATGCAGATCTCCAAAACGCATATGGTTGCGAGAAGGAGGCCATTGCCATGGCTGAAGCCACCGAAGTCTCCATCTTGATGCAGGACGTCATAGCCGACGCCAAGACGGTACCACCAGAAAACCAGGAGATTCTAGTTAATACCCCGACCAGAGCGACGACCAAGAGCAAGGAGACCAAGGAGGTGATCCTCATCCCCGATGACCCGAGTAAGGCTACCTGCATCGGGATGGATCTTGATCCGAAATAGGAAGACGCGCTCATCAGCTTCCTTAGGAAACACATCAGCGTGTTCGCATGGAAACCTGCAGACATGCCTGGCGTTCCTAGGGAGTTGATCGAGCACTCCTTAAACGTCTCGAAGACCGCCAAGCCAGTCAAGCAGAAACTTCGGTGATTCTCTCCAGACAAGAAGGAGGCTATTAGGGTGGAAATAGCACGGCTCCTAGCTGCCGGCTTCATAAAAGAAGTGTATCATCCCGATTGGGTAGCCAATCCTATGCTTGTAAGAAAAAAATAATTAATGGAGAATGTACGTTGATTACACTGATCTCAACACTGCCCTAAAGACCCCTTCGATCTCCCCTGCATCGACAAAGTCGTTGACTAAACTGCCGGCTGCAAGCTACTTAGCTTCCTCGACTGTTACTCCGGCTATCACCAGATCGCACTGAAGGAGGAAGACCAAGAGAAAACATCCTTCATTGCCCCTTTTGGGGCCACTGTTATAAAACCATGTCCTTTGGACTCAAGAACACCAGTGCTACATATCAACGGGCCATCCAGAAGTGCCTCAAGGATCTCATCCCCAAGACTGCAGAAGCCTACATCAACGATGTCGTGATCAAGTCCAAAAGTCGAGATGGTTTTCTCTCCGACCTCGCCAAAGTCTTCGCAGCCCTATCTGCTTTTCAGTGGAAGCTCAATCCATCGAAGTGCACCTTCGGCATTCCATCTGGAACTCGGCTCGACAATGTCGTCAGCAAAAGCGGCATCTTGCCCAACCTAGAAAAGATCAAAGCTGTCACATGGATGAAACGCCCGACCAGCTCGAAAGATGTTCAGAAGCTCAAGGGATGCATGGCCGCCCTAAGCCGTTTCATCTCCAGGCTCAGCGAGAAGGGGCTCCCCTTTTTCAAGCTCCTCAAGGCCAGAGAGAAATTCACCTGATTAGAAGAGGCAGACAAGGCATTCAAGGAGCTCAAATAGTTCTCGGTCGAACCTCCACTACTCACTGCTCCCACGAAGATGGAAACCCTTCTGCTCTGCATCGCCGTGACCAGCAGAATAGTCAGCATGGTCATCGTGGTCGAACAGGAAGAACCCAGCCAGGCTTACCAAGTCCTGCGACCTGTTTACTTCATCAGCGAGGTCCTAAGCGAGTCCAAGGCACGTTACCCAATGGTACACAATCTAATACGCCATCCTCATCACCGCACGCAAGCTACGCCATTACTTCGAAGCCCACCCCATTGCGGTGGTAACCCAACATCCGCTGGGTGATATCCTGCGTAACAAAGACGCCAACGGAAGAATCATGAAATAGGCCGTGGAGTTGGGAACTTACTCCATAGAATTCTGCGCCCGGCAAACAATCAAGTCACAAGTCCTAGCAGACTTCATCCCCGAGTGGACCGAGATGCAAGACCCAGTAGCTCTCGAGCATGAGGAGCACTGGACGATGTACTTTGATGGATCCCTCAGCCTTGGTGGCGCAGGAGCAAGGGTCCTCCTCATCTCCCCTTCCGGTGAGAAGCTGCGATATGTGCTCCGCATACACTTCAAAGCCTCCAACAATGTAGCCAAATACGAAGCGGCCATTCATGGGCTACAGATCGCCGTTGATCTCGGCATCAGACGACTCATGGTGTTCGACGACTCAGCCCTGGTCATCAACTAGGTCAACAAGAACTGGAACTGCGCCAGCGAAAAGATGGATGCCTGCGTCAACGCTATACGAAAATTAGAAGGCAAGTTCATGGGCATCGAGTTCCACCACGTCGTCTGCACCGAGGATCAAGCGGCCAACGAGCTCTCCAAACTCGGCTCTTCTCGGGCTGATATACCAGCTGGCGTCTTCGTCTAGGATTTAATCTTGGCCTCCATGAAGTTAAAGGAAGAACAGGCCCCACCAGAGCCCACGCCAGCCGAGCAGACTATAGCATGCGTGCTCAATCACACCAAGGATTGGCGCGTACATTTTATCTCATACCTACTCGATGCCAAGGTTCCAGACGACAAGATCAAGATGGAGCGCATCATTCACCGATCCAAGCATTATGTTCTGGTCAACGATAGACTAATGCGCAAGAACGCCAGATGTGAAGTACTTCAGAAATGTGTTACGCAAGAAGAAGGCATCCAAATCCTCCGGGAGATTCACGAGGGCATGTGCGGCAACCATGCAGCTTCACAAACATTGGTCGGTAAGGCTTTTCGAACAGGCTTCTACTGGCCAACGGCTGTTGCAGACGCCGAGAAGATTGTGCGCCACTGCCAAGCATGCCAGTTTTTCGCCAAGCAGATACACGTACCCGCTCAAGAACTGAAGACCATACCCACAGCTTGGCCGTTCGCCGCATGGGGACTCGACATGATAGGTCCTTTTAAACTAGCTAGAGGAGGGTACCACTGCGTCTACGTCACCATTGGCAAATTCTCCAAATGGATCGAGTACAAGCCATTAGTCAAAGCTACCGCGACCAAGGCCGCAGAATTCTTCAACGACATCTCTCACCACTTCGGCCTCCCCAACAGCATCATTACCGACCTGGGCTCTATGTTTACCGAAAATGACTTCTAGGATTTCTGTGACGACAAGAACATTTCGATGAAATACGTCTCAGTGGCCCACCCCTGGGCCAACAGCCAGGTGGAGAGAGCTAATGGCATGCTGCTCGATGCTCTCAAGAAGCGACTGCATGAAGTTGTCAAACAAAGCCTAGGCAACTAGACCCTAGAGCTACCATCGTTGATCTAGGGACTACGCACACAACCCAGTCGCAACACCGGCATCTCACCTTACTTTTTGGTTTATGGCTCTGAGGCGGTCTTACCCGCTGATGTCGCTTTCCGCACCCCACGGATCGAGAACTACAATGAAGATAACTCCGATGCCGCGTGAGCGGATGACCTCGAAAGGCTGGAAGAAGAGCGCCTCGTATCCTGCATACGTACGGCCAAATACCTCGAAGGACTGTGTAGGTACTAT
This sequence comes from Eremochloa ophiuroides, assembly GCA_038502445.1. Classification (NCBI taxonomy): domain Eukaryota; kingdom Viridiplantae; phylum Streptophyta; class Magnoliopsida; order Poales; family Poaceae; genus Eremochloa; species Eremochloa ophiuroides. The sequence continues at coordinate 61,667 of JAHLJS010000285.1, forward strand.
AACCGCAACGTCTCCAACAGATTCTTCATAGTCGGGGACCTCGTCCTACGATGCAAGCAGAACAAGGAAGGCATGCACAAGCTTTCCTCCCCATGGGAGGGTCCATACATGGTCAAAGCGGTCACACGACTAGGGTCGTATAGGCTCTGCGATCTTGATGGCGTCCACATCCCTAACTCCTGGCACATCGACCACCTACGGCGTTTCTATGCCTAGAGGTTCTCTAAAAAGATATATATACTTACACTCTTTATCATATTAATAAAGTCTCAATGTTTTTGCCATACATATATGTCTCCGTAGTCCACTCGTTTTTGACTCGGTGACTCTCGCCTCTGGACGCAAGGCCCGACCATGCTCGGGCAGCAATCGACGGCTCCTATGTAAGCCCCGACTACGGTTGGGCAATAATCGATGCCTCTGCGTAAGCCCTATGCTTGGGCAGCAATCGACGACCCCTATGTAAGCCCCGACTATGGTTGGGCAATAATCGGCGCCTCTGCATAAGCCCCATGCTCGGACAGCAATCGACGACTCCTATGTAAGCCCCGGCTATGGTTGGGCAATAGTCCAAGCCTTTACGTAATCCTCGACCAGGCTAGGGCAGTAATCGACGGCTTTTATGTAAGCCCCGACTACGGTCGGGCAATCTTCATCGCCGGCACGTAAGCCCCGTGGACGCTCGGGCAGTGCTCAACGCCTACACGTAAGCCCCGGGGACGCTCGAGTAGCGCTTAAACGCTTTTTACGTAAGCCCCGAGGATGCTTGGGTAGTTCAAGCAACTGCTGATCACGAGTATTCCCTGACCACATTCGGGCATCAAACGATGCTCCTATGTAAGTCCTGACCACGCTTGGGTAGTAATCATGATTCTACGTAAGCCCTAATCATACTCAGGCAATCATCGACGGCTTTACTAAAGACCCGACTATGCTCGGATGTCTACTATCACCTACAAGCAAGCTATGACAAAGTTGAGGCACCCAACGACGGCCTCCGATGCACCTCTATCCAACCAAAGGCTAATCTTACTTGTTTATTCACGTCGCACCCCTCACAGTTTTTGTACACATGAGCTACAAGTTGTTTTACAGGAAATACTCAAGTGTTCTCCATCGGAAAGAGCTGCATATTGTCCGCCAGCACTTCCACCGCTGCTCGGGCCTCCTCTTCAAGGTGATCCTCCTACTCGTCAGTGGTGCCGCTGGCGTATCCGCCCATTACCCATTCGTTATTCATGCCCGGGTAATGTGACCACACCACTCCGAGCACGTGAGCAGCAACGTTCTCGGCTATGTCACAGCAGAAGGTCTTGAAGTTCCTAAGGGCGTCCCGGCTGCGTCCGACAATGGCAAAGGGTCGAGGCCCTGCTCCACCAAACTCTACCATGGCAGGCTGTGACGGCGCGTGCTCAATGATGTCGAGCACGGGTTTTACCCTGGCTGACACCGCTTCATAATGGTCCTGCCACGCCAACAGCCGCTGCGACAAGTCCTGCATCTGTGCTCATGACGTCTCTTGGTTCTCTACGACTAGCACATAATTATCAGCACAACTACGTCCATCTCTTGACGACAACTCCAAGATCAAGAGGCTCACCTCGCAGGCTATCCTCGCTCTTTTCTGCGGCTTCATGAAGGGCGCCTACTTCATCCTCCAATTCTATAATTGCATAAAGTCCCCAAGTAAGCCAAATCTAGAAGAAATTCAGAACTAAAAATCATCAATGACACGACGAACCTCGACTCCCTGCCCGGCGGGACGACTCGACCAGTTCTGCCACGAGTAGGCCAGTCGATGTAAGTGGGAGAGCAGAACGACGCAAGCAAGCATAGAAAGATGGATGGCTATGTACCTCCCTTCTCGGTGAGCAGGTGGCGCTATGACTCCTCCAGATCAGCGACTCGGCTCGACAGTTGGTCGCGCTCGGCCCACAGATCGGCCATTTACCTCTCCTAGGCATTCTACTTCGGCCTCCAATTCGTTCTTCTTCGCAGCGGCACCAACTATTTGATGCAGAATATGGCGGCAGTCCTCTGTGGTTTCACACATAACCTACCCAACAACATGACATCACTTTGTCAGCAAGAAAAACGGAAGACATCCAATCAACCTGGAAGACAGACACCTTACCTGGACGCGAGTGGCCGACCACCCAAGTGTCCGAAGGACCTTCCACATATCCGTACGCGCTTCGGTGATGTCGGATTTGAGGGCCTCCAGCTCGGTGTCACCTTGCCTCTCCTCTACGGCTATGGCGTAGTCATAGCCAACCCACCGCCTCAGGGGTGATTTCTTCAACTTCCTCCTCCGGCACCGCAGTGGTCGTAGGAGGGTGACACCTAGGATCTCAACTAGACCTCGGTGCGCCGCGAGCAGAAGAGCTCCCAGTCGCGGCATCATCTGTCCGATCAGGTTCCGCTCTTGGTGTGGTGCCTTGCGTCTCATCGTGGACGGAACTCGAATGCCGCCCATCTCCCGGATTGTCCTCCTCCGTTGTTCCTCTGTCAGTGAGGATCAGCATCTCTTCATCATCATGCCCTAGCTCTTGCGCTGATGATGGCGTTGGCTCGAGAATCGGCTGTGACAACGGCTCCGACGTTGGCGGTGGATCTAGCTGACTGCCCGCCCTCGGGTCCTCCATCAGCACCGAATCAGGGTCGGGGACCTCCGTCCATTTCGGTGACTCGTGGTCAGAAGGCCATGACACCGCTACTCCGCCACCATCGCCCGGTGCCGAGCCACTAACATTTTTAGTCGAAGGCCCCCTGTCACCCGCAGAAGTGTGGCATTAGCCCCAACCACAATAAAGATGCACACAGCCAAGGAGCAGATCACTTACATGGTCGAACGATGACGTTTTCGAGGGAATGGTTTCCTCTGACGGAGCCCCCTTTACCTTGGGCTGCCGACCTGCTTGGAGGCACCATGCCCGTACCTGGGGAGGCTGTCCCTTTCTGCCGCTTGATCGGCGGCCCTTCCTCATCCTCAGAGGATTCGATCACCACTTGATGGCAACAAGGGTTCTCCGAGATCTTCACCGGCTTCTCCGGTTGCTTGCCCTGGCCCTTCGGTCGGGAGGACTCCTCGTGGATTGGTTGTTTTCCGTGGGACTTCTCAAGGGAGGACTCACCCTCGTCATCCCCCTGGTTCTGTGCTCTGGACAACTCCGGCTCCTCTTCAAACTCGCTCGGCTAGTAGCTGTGCCGGGGTCCACTCCACGGGGCCAGTCAGTAGTGGGAACATCCAAAAAATAAAACTTTCGATCCTGCTCGTGAATGATCACAACAGCTAAGTCAACTATCAACAGTAAGGAAGTTCGCACAGTCAGAGCTTACCTCGGGTGGTAGATTCTGCACATTGAAAGGCTTCTGCTGGCCGTGGGCGTTGATATGAGTATCTTTATCGAACAGCTCCCGTAGCCGCGCTGTGGCTTCTGTACTCGAGATCGCCTCCGGCACCTCCCTGGTGGGGTCGTTCGCCCCACGAAATTCAATGGTGGGATGGATCCGCTCCTTGCAAGGTTGCACTCGGCGCATCACGAAGCTTGTTGCCACCCCAATCCCATCAAGGTGGTTGCGGTCCAGAAGCCTTAGTAACTCATTCACCTGCGTCATGTCACCTGGGCCTGGTCTCTCCGACCAGGACACCCTCCTCTGTGGGATCTGGTCCAACGCACAGCGTACAAAAGGTTGCTGGTTGGGGAGGTAGAACCATCTCTTGGTCAATCCCTAAGGCTAGTGTTAACATGGATGGAAAGATAATGAGCGGTCATCCCATCTCGGAGTTGTAGATAAACACTGCCAGTAGTACGGGACCCCCCGTCGCTTGATTTCAGCTAAAAGAAGTGGCGAAAAAGATTGAAATGGGGGTGGATTCCAAGGAAAGCTTCACAAAGATGAATGAAAAGGGCAATATGGAAGATCGAGTTGGGATGAAGATTTCAAAGAGAAATCTCGTAGTATTCGAGTAACTTGCACAGAAAAGGATGGCAAGGTACCCTGAAACCGTGGGTAAAATAGTTAGTGAAAATGACGAGCTCATTGATATTCGGCGTGGGATAGAGCTCACTGCTTGGAGGGCAACATTTGGCGGTCCCTTGATCAGGAAGAACGCCCTTCACCACCAGATCTTGAAGCATCTTCTTTGTCACCATGGATTTGTGCCACTCCACGTCTAGCTGCAGTTTGTCAGCCGCTAGTGTTTTCTTCTTCTTATGGGGAACACGCTCGCTTTTCCTGGTAGCCATGGAGCAAGGGAAGGTGGTTTCTACGATGGAGAAGGGTGAATCAAAAATTGCCAAAGGAATTAGTGTTTTGCGCAAGAAGCAGGGCGGCGGAAGCAGCGAGAGCTCAACAATGGTTTCGGTGGGTGTTGACTGCTTTTGATTGGGAGGCGAACCATTTTCTCTATACTCGCGGCTATATAAAGGCATACGCAACGGTTCGGCTTCCAACACCCGGGATTTACGCCTCCACACGTGCATGACTCTTAGGCCCCACTAATTGCGTGATTCACCGCCAATGGATAAATTGTGTCTCCACCAGTCACGCCACCCGACCTACAATCATGGAGGATACGCATGGAGGGACCCCATCTACACCTCACCTGTTCGGGACGGCTCCTCGCACCATGCTGTGCTCGGGGACTCCGTCTGTATCTCGCCTGCTCGGGGACTTCATCTACACCTCGCCTGTTTGGGACGGCTCTTCGCACCATGCTGTGCTCGAGGGCTCCGTCTACACCTTGCCTGCTCGAGGACTCCGTCTACGCCTCGCTTGTTCGGGACGGCTCCTAGCACTATGCTGTGCTCGGGGACTCCGTCTATACCTCGCCTGCTCAGGGACTCCGTCTACACCTCCCCTGCTCGGGGACTCTATCTACACCTCGCCTGCTCGGGGACTCTGTCTACACATTGCTTGTTCGGGACGGCTCTTGGCACTATGCTGTGCTCGGGAACTCCATCTAAACCTCGCCTACTTTGGGACTCCGTCTACACCTCGGCTGCTCGGGGACTCCATCTATACCTTGCCTGCTCAGGGACTCCATCTACGCCTCGCCTGTTCAGGATGGCTCCTCGCACCATCTTGTGCTCAAGGACTCCGTCTTCATCTTGCCTGCTCAGGGATTTCGTCTGCACTTTGCTTGTTCGGGACGGCTCTTGGCACTACGCTGTGCTCGGGAACTCCGCCCACACCTCGCCTGCTTAGGGACTCTATCTACACCTCGTCTGCTCGGGGACTCTGTCTACGCCTCGCCTGTTCGGGACGGCTCCTCGCACCATGCTATGCTCGGGGACTTCGTCTGCATCTCGCCTGCTCGAGGACTCCGCCTACGCCTTGCTTGTTCAGGACGGCTCCTGGCACTATGCTGTGCTCGGGGACTCCGTCTACACCTTGCCTGCTCGGGGACTCCGTCTACGCTTTGCTGGTTCGGGATGGCTCTTGGCACTACGCAGTGCTCGGGAACTCCGTCTACACCTCACCTGCTCGGGAACTCTGTCTACACCTTGCCTACTCGGAGACTCTGTCTATGCCTCGCCTGTTCGGGATGGCTCCTCGCACCATGCTGTGCTTGGGGACTCCATCTGCATCTCGCCTACTTGGGGACTCCGTCTACGCTTTACTTGTTCTTGACGGCCCTTGGCACTACGCTGTGCTTGGGAACTCCATCTACACCTCGCCTGCTTGGGGACTCCGTCTACAACTCGCCTGCTCGGGGACTCCATCTACACCTCGCCTTCTCGGGGACTCTGTCTACGCCTCACCTGTTTGGGATGGCTCCTCGCACCATGCTGTGCTAGCGGACTCTGTCTGCATCTCGCCTGCTAGGGGACTCCGTCTACGCTTTGCTTGTTCGGGACGGCTCTTGGCACTACGCTATGCTCGGGAACACCGTCTACACCTCACATGCTCGGGGACTCCGTGTACACCTCGCCTGCTCGGGGCCTTCGTCAACACCTTGGATTTTTTCTTCTTGATCCTGCTGTAAGATACTACGTCATCTTCCAGTAGGCTCGGGTTTTAAGTGGCTACACTTCACCTGGCGGTGAATGTAGTACCTTTTGTGTGATTACACTCCTTTTTAGCTAAGGAGTCTAAGTGGCTACACTTCACCAAAGAGAAGCTCTCTTCAAATTTTTATGAGCTCCTTACATTTGTCTGGTCAAGCAACTCCAAAAATAATGCGTCAGCATGGACCTGCATCTCCCGATGAATGCAAGGTGCTTGAGGACTAGCTGTAGGGGTATAGACCCGTATACCCGCACGATACTACATGGGCCAAATCTTCTGACCAGGCCCAAGCTACCAAGGGCGCACCGATTGCTTGGTGGCCAGGAGATTGCGCCGACTACGCCCTCATCACAGCGTTATTGGAAGCTTTGAAATATATCCTCAGCACATAGCGGAGGCGTTTGCCGGAAGGTGATATGAGAAGTACGCCGGCGCCTGCGCCTCCGATGCTGAGGGACCCGTCGAAGTACATCGTCCAATGTTCTTCCTGCTCGGTAGGTACTTGTTCCTGCATTTCTGTCCATTCGGCGATGAAGTCAGCCATCACCTGTGACTTGATCGTTGTTCGACTGCGGAATTCCAGAGAATAAGTTCCTAACTCCACAGTCTAGTTCATGATTCTATCATTGGCATCTTTGTTGCGAAGGATGTTGTCGAGAGGATGTTGGGTGACCACTATGATTGAATGAGCTTCAAAATAGTGACGGAGCTTGCGTGACGTGACGAGGATGGCGTAGATCAACTTCTGCACCGTCGGATAGCGAGTTTTGAACTCGTTCAAAACTTCGCTGATGAAATAGACTGGTCGCTGAACTGGATATGCGTGACTGTCTTCGTGCCTTTCGATGACTATTGCTGTGCTAACAACATTGCTGGTCGCGGCGATGTAGAGCAGCAGAATTTCATCCTTTACGGGTGCTGTAAGGAGCGGAGGATGTACCAGGAACTGCTTTAGCTCCTTGAAGGCCTGATCGGCTTCTTCCGACTAGACGAATTTGTTGGTGCAAAAAGTGGTTCCCTAAGCCCAACACACCAGCGAAGCTGGAAACGACCCTTGAAGGCAATAGAGCTCTCGCAGATCCAGCTAGCTTCGAACCCGGTCTGAGAGTGTCAGTAACACCCAAGCGTGCCAGTCAATTTGACCTGCAATTGACAAGGAAACAATAGTAATCAGTAATCACAGGGCGGAACTAACCGGTGTGTCCAGGTAGTTCCAATTATGTGGCTCTGAGAGCCGATTCAATCAGAGATCGTCTAGAAAGCCGATTCCGTCATGTTATGAATCGATAGTATAATAATGAAGTAAAACGGCTATCAGAATACTCATATGAAGACAATAACGTGCTAGCCGATCTAATTCAATTAATGTGTATAAAAGAAAATAGATCATGTATGCAGATCTGATCTGTACATCAAACAAGTAGAGATCGGCTAAAGCTGGTCTAGAAGGCCCGGCGGCTTTAGTAAATCCTCTTCGCTACGTTCACCAAGTCTGCATTCACCTGGTCTACCGGCCAGCGGGCTTCAACAAACCCAGCAAACAAAGCTAGATCGTTTGATATCCAAATAAGTCTATATACACGATCTACTTGTGAAAGCATAACTGAATCGGCTCTTTAACCGATGCAGGGTCCATGAAGCACGAACGAATGCTAGCGTAGCCATAAACAAACTTCAAATTAAAGCAAGTTTAATCTAGTGAAAACTTGTTTGGGTTAAACCTGTTCCACCGGATGACGCTCAGTTTAACTTAAATAAGGACACAAAAATAAGACTTACGATAACCTCTGAACCACTTATGTCTCAACTAGCACCGAACGCACAACATATAATGAACAAGATTGATAGGCAATTAGCCGATGTAAGCATGGAACCGATCATCATGGTAAAATAAGCATAAGAAAGCATAAACGACGATCAAATTCAAGTGAATCTAAGGCCAAATCTATCAATCTTGATCGGACAGAGAGATGTTATATTGATAAATAAACAATAAACAACAAATAACATCTTGATAACTTAATGAATCTAACTAAATTGCCATATTTAGCTAGAGCCGATAACTAATCCATGCGTGCAAACTATCTCAATCTATAGCCTGTCTACCGGATGACATTAACTAATAGATTAATCAAGCAAACAAACACGAATCGATAACTAATCCGCACGTGAAGACCGTCCTAATCTGCATCTCGTCCACCGGATGACGGTTAACACAGATTGATCGGGTAAACCAGCGTGAATCATCCTTGACTCACTATGTTTTCCACGTCCACCTGATGACGCCAAAGAAACAGAGCTTAGCAAGGACCCTGGTCCGCCATGCTTCCACGTCCACCGGATGACGCTAAAAAGACATAGTTTAACAGGGGGTTGACGATACTTACAAGCAAGCCTGCGTCCACCGGATGACACCCAGCCTGGATGAAGTAACTCGCCGGACTCGACTGACTCTAGAGTTTGTTGGCCAGAGCCGAAAGTTCTGTTGTATTGATGTTGTTGTATCTTTTACAATGGCTGAGGGCTTATATTTATACCCTGAGCGTAGATAGAGTCCTAGTCGAATTACAACTCATCAATAGATAAGAAAACCAACAAACTATCCTATATCTAAGGTAACTTGGAGTCACACCTTTCCTTTCATAACGGACTCCGATCGTGATCGCATCTTGGCGGTGCAGACTCTGGATGACGTCACCAATACCGACGCTGCACGCCTTCTGTCACCTTCGCCCGATAACCGATTCACCGTGCAATCGGCTATTCTCCTTCCTTCTGCTGGACGGAATCTGCTTCCGAGATCGGCTATCTTCCTTCGGTATCGGCTATCTTCCTTCGGTATCGGCTATCGACTTTCGGTATCGGCTATCGGCTCCCAGCCCAAAATTTGGTGTTAACACATGCCCCCCAATTTTGGAATAAACTGGTTTATTCCGAAATTAGCGCTTGAGCCTTCAAATAGCCAAACCGCAGCTTCCCTCTTGGCGCTTCAAACTTTCGCACCAAAACGAAACTCTAAACCGTCGCAGCTTCCACCACGGGCTTCAATCCGCCGCCGTCAACTTCGATTCGCCGCCATCAAATCACCTCCGCGCTAATGGCGACTCCTTCCGAGGTCACTGAGGTATCAATTTCATCGATCCGCCCCCTGATTCGTGAATCCCTCTTCAACCTTACTGAGTACGAGTTTCAAATCCAGGTGCTGAGGGATGATATTCTGATTCCACTGAAGGACATCCCCGATACCTACTATCTGGGCCCGATGGGTGATCTGATCCCCAAAGACTTCATCATTCAAGAAACCAACCAGTTCCCATTCCGAAGCTCCATGATGAGCGTCTCTTCTTGGGCCAAATCTTTCAGAAACTGGCCAAGCGCACCTGCTGGGTGGAGGAACTGGTTCCGTCGCGTTACGGCGAAGAAGCGCGCAAACTGGGAGATGCGCCATCTGAGCCAATGTCTTGACCTATCATTATCAGAGATGGCAAGGAATGAGCCGCTCCTGATTGCCGCCAGTCATTTTTGGTCCAACTCCTTGAATGCTTTTGTATTCGGAGATGGTCCGAAAACCATCACCATGGGTGATATCCATATGCTCACCGGGCTCCAGATTACTGGATCATATGACTTCTGGGATCTCTGCTCCAGCGGCAAGAAAGACCCGTACTTTCCAAAACTGAACACATACAAAAGGTGGAGTGGCTATATTCAACACCACTAGAAAAACTCCTCTTCTGTCAGCGAGAAAGAACACGTCGCATTCTTGACCATGTGGCTTGAGAGGTTCGTGTTCTGTGGTGCCACTGCTGGGCCAGCATATCCTTATCGGGTCTTAGCAGAGAAACTGGCTCAAGGGCACTCCATCCCCCTGGGCAAACTCTTGTTGGGTGCAGCATACAGGCTTCTGAGCCGGGTATTCAGTTCCTTGATTATAGGTGAAGAAGTGCAATGCATAACAGGCCCTTGGTGGCTAGTACAGTTATGGCTCAACCTGTATCTGCATAAGCTGGTAAGAACATAACTCCAAGGCCTCAACTTTCCATCCACCGAGTATTCAGAGGAGGAGGACCCAAAAACCAGAGGCTGTCAAAGTTTTGGTGAAGCTGCCTCTGCCATAACCATCTCAACCTCAAAGGGCAATATGCTGGAAACATTACACAGGGGCTTGGGACCAAATGTTACTACCTGGTTCCCCTACGAAGATGAAGATGAATTTCCAACACCCTCCAGCTTCAAATTCAAGAATGGGTGCTCTGATGACGAGGCTATCAGTATCTTGAACGTAATCATCAAACCCTGTGCCTTACCAGCAGACTTTAAGCACCTTCAGAGTGCAAACGGCAAGGCAACTAGCTATCCTTCTTATGAATTCCATCACCCAAACATAGCAGCAAGACAGCTAGGTTTCGGCCAATTGCCCCCTCGGCTCCCCTTTTTGAATACCTTGAAACCCAGCGAGAACATTACAGAGCACCATCAGGCTGGCAGAATTTTTCAACTCGGAGCAAACCTGCCCACATTCTCGCCGAAGCCGTGGAATCAAATCTGTATCGCTCATAAGAGTTTTGACGATTGGTGGCAACAATGGCATGCTCACTTGTTCTGCCAAACCGTCCATGACAAATGCAGAGCCTTGGATCCAAACTTCCAATCTCCCCGAGCAGTAAGTGTTCTCAGCCGATTCCAATAAAAACGGCTTTATTCAAACATGTTACTTAACAGATATTTCTCGCAGGACCTATCATCCAATCCACCAGAGCGAGTGGAATATTATCCTCCTTGTCCGACAGCGAGGCTAGGCTCCCGAGCACCGATGCTGAGACAACTAATGCTAGGCCCTGCTGTATTGACCTCCCCCTCTGCTTCAAAACGACCAGCTGCATCTCAGCTTCAAAAGCAAACTCCCAAGAAACGCCGATCGATAAGAAAAATTCAGGTACCCAGTAGCATCTTCCTTTACTGCAGTACGCCCCGACTCTTAAATCGGCTTTTTATCAGGTGAATCCCCAACCAACTCAAGGTACCTTGGGAGAGAAATAGGCCGAAGAACCATCAGAATCTACCGGCCATGAGGGATCAGCTGCTCAAGAAGAAGGGATCCAGGAAGAAAGAGCCAAAACTCAGGTACTACTCACTGGGCTTTTCTTTCTTAAATGTCCTAATTGACCAAATCTTCTTTTCAAAAATACAGCCGAACAGCCCTTCTGAAGAAATCTGGGCGAACCTTAAAGAAGAGGAGTTGCCCCCTGAGAGGAATCCAGGTAACTCCTATTCGGCTGTTAACAATTATCCTTGCTTTCATATTGCTCTTACTTTTGGTTTGCAGAAACCCAACTACCTGAGGCAGTGACAACCGAGGATCCGCATGCCGCAAAAGACACAACTGCTTTAGTCGAACAAACAGCATCAGCATCAACCCTACAACCTTCAGGCCCCATTCAGGTATCCCATCTCTGTCAGAAAACAATTAATCTATATTGTACCTTTTTTGATGAGAGAATGTATGTACTGTAGGCACCGAAGCCTTTGTCTCCTAGCTTTTCATTCGACATAGAAGAGTTCTGTGATAAAGACGAACTGGCCTCCTCCTCCGAGAGACTTTCAGAGCCAGAATTCAACAATCGGCTAAGTGCACTGTTACCCCATCTAGAGGGTGATCTAGTCGCTCTGGCCTCAAATCCCGATCTGATCGATCAAATAATGGAACTCGTCCAGCAGCAACCCAATCTGTCAGCCTTGAAGTCCCTGCAAAGACTTGATGATCTTAAAGTTACAGCATCAGGGATTATCACTGCTCACAAGAACCTGGCAGAGCTTGAACAGCTAAGGAGCAACAAATCGATCAACAGACAAGAGGCCACCGGATTAGCCGATCGAGCCAGGTTGCTCAAATTCTCCATCAGCACGGCCGAAACAGAACTGGAGACATTGAAAACAAGGCGAGACCAGCTGAGAAAAGAATTGGAAGTAGTTGAGTCGGCTATCAGTGAGCGCGAAATCACCATCTCCACCAGCACGATCGAGCTCTCCCAGAAAAAGAAGGAAATCAGCAGCTTGGTCGTTGCAGACAGGAAGACATGCCAACGCCTAAACTTATTGCAGTTTACTGAAAACCGAGATCAACAACTGCTGCAGGCTGGCCACACGCTCCGTGCCGAATTAATAGAAATGATTCGGTCCTTATTATCTTTGTAATATGATGGGTGTACTGCTTGGCATGTTCTTTTCTATTTGCAACTCTATCTTCGCGCTGTCCATCCTGAATTTGACAATTTAGCCTGATCTGCCTTAGATTTTACACCTTAATACCGGCTTTGTCTTGTTTCGCACTGACTTTGTTCAGCCGGATATATTTCTGCATGCGAATCGGCTTTCAAACTGCTTTGTACCTTAGAATCAATTACTCAGCCTGACCCGTTCTGCATACGAATCGGCTTTCGGGCGTGCCTCTTAGCATCGGTTTTGTAGCATCGGCTGTAAGCTTGTTTTGCAACGTGACACGCCGTGTCTCAGACTGAATCTCGCATGGCAAGACGGCAGCGTGTCCATAGACTAGCTCATAAGGTGAAGCCTTGATCGATCCATGCTGTGCCTTGCGATATGCCCATAGTGCCTCGCTCAAATGTAAATACCATTTTCTGGGGTTCTGCTCAATCTTTTTTTTGATGACCTTAATCAAAATTTTATTGGAGGCTTCTGCTTGTTCGTTGGCTTTGGCATAATACGGCGATGAATTATAAATCCTGATGCCCATGTCGTCAGCAAAGGTCATAAACTCTTCTGAAGTGAACATTGTCCCCTGATCGGTTGTGATCATCTAAGGTATGCCAAACCTGTAAATAATGTGCTCCTTTACAAATTTAATCACGTCAGCTGAAGTGGCGTTCCTCAAAGGAATGGCTTCCACCCACTTGGTGAAGTAGTCAGTCGCCACCAAGATCCATTTGTGACCCTTGCTCGATTGTGGGTAGATTTGGCCAATTAGATCAATACCCCATCCTCTAAACAGCCATGGTTTAATTATAGGATTCATAGCAGAGGCTGGAGACTTTTGTATATTTCTAAACTTTTGGCATTCTTGACACCCTTTATAATATTTGAAACAATCTTCTAGCATCGTAGGCCAATAGTAACCAGTCCTCCTGATGATCCACTTCATCTTGTGAGCTGATTGATGTGCACCGCAGACTCCATCGTGTACTTCGCTCATCAGCTTCACTGATTCCTCTGTCCCCAGGCATTTGAGTAGCACTCCTTCAACAGTCTTGTAATACAACTGACCATCCAGCAACACATACTTGGTGGCTTTGTACCTTAGCTTTCTGTTGACCCGTTGTGAAGGATTTGCTAGGTGACCTGCTATCTCGCCCCTCCAGTCATCAGCTGATTGCTCGCTGTTACAAATCTCCTGCATCGGCCGATAACCCGACGCGTTCTGCGCCAGCCGATTAGCTTCCTAGTTCTGGGCCCTGGGGATGTGACAGAGAGATACCGTCATGAACTTCTTGATGAGATCCTGGCACTGATCATAGTAGCCTCTGAGTATCTCGTCTTTACATTCATACAAGCCGAGGAATTGGTTGATGACTAGTTGTGAATCGCCAAATACTTCAACTGCATCAGTTTTTGCTTCATGCAGAAGCTGAAAACCTTTCCACGCGGCTTCATATTCAACCTGATTGTTTGTGACAATCGGCCCGATCTGGAAAGCATACTCAAAACGCACACCTCGCGGTGAGATGAGCACTACTCCGGCGCCACCACCTTGCTTACACGAAGAGCCGTCGAAGAACATAGTCCATGGCGCTATATCCGTTACATTAGCCGATCCTCCGTGATGTTGCGTGATGAAATCGGCTATCGCCTGGCCTTTGACTGCCTTAGCCGATTCGAACCTCAAGTCAAACTCTGAGAGCGCCAGGATCCATTTGCCAATCTGACCATTTAAAATAGGGATCGAAAGCATGTGCTTGATGACATCCTCCTTGGACACCACCACACACTCTGAGGCAAGCAAGTAGTGCCTCAACTTGGTGCATGAGTAGAATAGGCACAAGCACAACTTCTCGGTCGGTGTGTATCTGTCTCAGGGTCAAGGAGCCACCTACTCAGGTAGAAAACTGCTCTCTCTTTCCCTTCAAGCTCTTGAAAAAGGGCCGATCCAATGGTATGGCTTTCGGCCGTCACGTACAACTTAAAAGGCCTCCCTGTCCGTGGCGGTACTAAGACAGGAGGAGTCTTCATGTATTCTCTGATTTCGTCAAAAGCCTTCTGTTGCACGTCACCCCATTTGAACTCTTGATCATTCTTGAGCTTCAACAATGGCGAGAACGGCAGCACCTTCTCTGATAAGTTGGCGATGAACCTTCTGATAAAGTTAATCTTACCGAGCAAAGATTGCAATTCTTTCTTGTTGGTTGGAGGTACAAGTTCATCGATCGCCTTCTTGCTCTTGCTGCCGATCTCTATCCCTTTGCAGTGGACCATGAATCCCAGAAATTCGCCAGCCGACACGCCGAACGCACACTTGTTAGGATTCATCTTCAAACCATGTCTCCTTGTGCACTCTAGAGTGGCCCTCAGATCGGCCAGGTAATCTTTATAGCTCTTGGATTTCACCACCACGTCATCTATATAGATTTCAACGATTTTGCTGATCAACTTGTGAAATATGTAATTCATAGCTCTCTGATAAGTTGCACCAGCATTCTTTAAATCAAACGTCATGACCAACCATTCGAACAAACCAAGCGCACCAGGACACCTGAAAGCAGTCTTCGGGATGTCTTCATCAGCCATAAAGATTTGATTATAACCAGCATTGCCATCCATGAAGCTAATAACCTGGTGTCCAGCAGCCGAGTCTACCAACATATCGGCTATTGGCATAGGGTAGCCATCCATCGGCGTAGCTCTATTTAAATCTCTGAAGTCAATACAGACTCGTAATTTACCATTTTTCTTGTACACGGGGACGATGTTCGATATCCACTCGGCATATCGGCAAGCTCGAATGAACTTGGCTTCTAACAGCCTCGTGATTTCGGCCTTAATGTCCGGCAGAGCGTCCTCTCTAAACTGACGTGGAGGTTGCTTGTGTGGCCGAAACCCTAGCTTGATAGGTAGCCTGTGCTCAACAATAGATTTGTTCAATCCAGGCATCTCATAATATTCCCAGGCGAAGCGATCCTTGTACTCCTTCAACAGTTGAATGAGGTCCTGCCTGAACTCCGGGTCTAAATTGGCGGCAATAAACGTCAGCCTTGTCCTGTCGCCGGGTCCAACATCCACTTCTTCGAGCTTGTCGGCCGACGTGAATCCTTGCCCCAACTTACCCTCTGTGCCATCGTTGCCCTGATCGGCTGTTGACTCTCATCGCTAACCTTGATGGAGCCTCCTTCCCAAGCCTTGCCAGAGAAACAATCATGATCCCCAGCTTCCCAGTATGTGGCATCCGCCGTCGCCACGCTGACCGAGTCGTCGGCCGGAACCACTTCGACTTCATCGCCATGCCACTGAATGAGGCACTGATGCATGGTGGATGGCACGCAGCAGTTGGCATGAATCCAGTCGCGTCCGAGCAGCAAGCTGTAAGCACCTTGACTGTCGATCACGAAAAAGGTAGTAAGTAGTGTCTTCTTCCCCACTGTCAGCTCGAAGTTGATTGTCCCCCGAGTGTTGGAAGAATTGCCCCCGAAATCTTTGAGCATTAGATCAGTTTCTATTAGATCATCGGGACCCTTGCCTAGCTTGCAGAATGTAGTGTAGGGCATGAGGTTGATAGTGGCGCCGCCGTCCACTAGCATCTTCGTCATGGGCATGCCGTCAACATAACCTTTGAGATAGAGGGCCTTCAGATGTCGATTCTTGGCTGGCTTATCAAAAGTAGCTTGCTGTGCGAGCACTAACTTGGCCACTCCTTCTTCTGATCCCGAATCGTCTGAGTCGGATTCAGTGTCGTACTTCCTAGCTCTGAACTTTGCAGGCAGCACAAACACCATCTGTGCATCGGCTACAGCCTTTCCATTATTTTGTGAAGGCTTTTCGTGCCACACCTGTTTGGCACGCCCCTCAGCCTGGAGTTCCATGTTCCTGAGCCACTGCACCCGGCGCCTTTGGCTTCTAGTTAGATCCCAAGGGCACCACTGGTTCTCTTGCCAAACCGGCTGTCGGCGTTCGACTACCGCCTCATCAAGCCGATCGCGCAGGTCTCTTTTTTCACGCCGATCCCGCGGGCTATGAGGGCTCCCCAGTCTCTGGTGCACGGACCGACGGTTGACCTGGGACTGCCTGTACTCTCGGTACTGATCGCTGCATTCTGGACAGTTGCGCAGCGTCGGCAATCTCAAGCCTTCATTCCAGCAGTGTCGGAAGAATGGGCAATGCCAGTGATCCTCCTCACCTTCCCGGTGGCGAGCCATTTCTTCGTGATAGCGCGCTTCTTCTTCCTCGCGGAGCCATCTGTGGTACTCCTCTTCTTCGCGCTGCAGCTGCCTCTGATGATCTTTCTCTTTCTGTCGTCGCCATTTATTCAGAAGGTGCTGGGGAGTGGGCCTCCTGCTCTTGGTGCCGCTGGACTGTCCCTGCTCTAGCTGCCTCTGACTCTGCTCCCTCCTTCCTTTGATCAGCGCTAGCTCCTCAGCTGTGATTTGTGCATCGGTATCAACTGAGGAGCTCTTCTTGGCCCGTTCGGAGGTTAACACCCTTACCTTGGTCAGAGGATTTACGATTTGGACCATGTTCTGCCCCTTCGGGAATGGGAATTTGTCGATCTTCATCTTCCCCTTGGGAGGGGCCTCAAATTTCAACAGGCCGTGCCTAATAGCATTCTAGATTGCTGCTTTGAAATTGCGGCAGTTGTTTGTGGAGTGTGAGGTGAGGCCATGGTACTGGCAGAACAGTTTTCCTTGCAAATCTTCAGGAGACGTCTTAACGTAATCAGCCGGGGAGGTAATGTGGCCCACACTGACTAGCAGGTCGAAGAGCTTGTCCAGCTTGCGTGTGTCAAACTCGTATTGATCTTCCGCGCTCCAACCCTTCGGTACGGCCATGGGCTTTGTACCCCATTTGAGCTCAACAGCAGCCACTTCTTCATTCTCCCCATCTTCTGAGTCGGAATTACAGACGTAGGCCGACTGCTTGTATTTTGATTCTTTCTTGAAGCTCTGGGCCTGCTGCTCTAATGCGGCCACCCTCTGCATCATCTCGCTGATACTGTTGAAGTTGGTGCCCACCAGTTTTTCTTGGACGTGTGGGAGCAACCCACTGACCACTATCTTGGCGAGTTGCTTGTCGTTCAGGTTCAAGGAGTAACACATGTTCCTGGTCTCCCTGAACCGCTTGATGAAAGCCGATCCAAGTTCATTCGGCCTTTGGCGCATATTGGTGAGATCTGTAATGTCTTTCTCCCCAGTGCCAGAGAAGAAGTAATTATGGAACTTGGTCTCCAGATCTTCCCGACCTTGAATCGAGGCAGGCTCCATAGATGCGAACCAGCTAAACGCCGGCCCTGTCAGTGATAGCGGAAAGAGCCGGACCCTGTGAGCCACCTCATATGAAGCTTCACCGAGCTGGGTCAGGTAACGGCTGATGTGTTCCATGGTGGTGATGTCGTCCTGCCCACTGAACTTGGAGAAGTTGGGCAATCGATACCTGGGCGGTAGTGTCACTCGGTCGTACTATTCGGGGTAAGGACGTCTATACTTGATTCCAGTCCCGGTCTTCGGCTGCAAACCGAACGTATCACGGAGCATGGCACTCATCTGCTCCAGCAGCTGGTTGTTGGACGTCTGGGCATACCCCGGATGCAGCGCTGCCTGAAGGTCTTGATATGTGATCCCCTCATGGTATCCAGGAGTTGGGTTGGCCGTGTCTGCCGCCCGCGTATTTCTAGCCGTCGGGTTCACTGCTGATGAGTTCATCGAGTTCACCGTCTGCCCAGTAGCCTGCATGAAAGCGGCGAGCTCCCCCGGAGTATGATCTTTGTATAATCTAGGGGAAGCTGCAATTTTTTGAGCCGAACCGGCCGCGGTGGCACCCTGCACTGGTGTTTTCGGCTGGCTCGGCTGTTGCGGTGAAGAATTGGAGGTCCCTGCCGCTGCTTTTGGATTTGCATCTTCTGTGGGTATGTTGAAGTAAACTAGGCCCAAAGACTCCCAATCTTGCCGCTTGAGAACGGTCTTCATGATGTTATAGAATGTTTGCAGGAAGGATTTATGGTGATGACCGACTGCTGAATAGGCGGCCTCCTAGGTCGCTTCTTCCAGCATCTGCTTGAGGTCGGCCTTGCACTCCTCTTCAGATTTATCAGAATGGCCGTCCATGATCCATCTTGGGAATGCATTCTTCTTCACTATAGAGCCATCACGCTGCTTGCTGAATGAGAGCAGGCAGGCATCGGCGAATTCTTCAACGATCTTGTTCAGCACGGCCGCGTCCTCCTCGCTGAGATCTTTGACCCTGACCCTGAGGATGTAACACCCTAGTGTTAGTTACTATTTTCACACTTGCATTGGCATGTCATCAAGCATAGATCATGTCATTTCATGCATTATTATCATTGCATTTTATTTGATTCCCTTTTATTGCTATATGTTTGTTTATATGTCCATATTATGCAAAATGTGTTGTCATGCAAATGTGATGCTTGTTTACGGTTCTAAATGCTTTATACATGTTTAGGATAACATTTGGAACAATGTTCATGTTGGTGAAATCCCCAAAATACCCCTCTAGCTCATAGTTGACTAGAGAGCCCTTTAAAAGCTATTCTGTTTGACCAAACAAGAAGGGCATTTTAGATATTCTGCATGTCAGTGCACCCTTAATCAAAGTTGTGTAGAATTTTATAAGCAACAAACTTTATTTTTGGGTCAACTCATGAAAATGAGTGGAAGAAGGTCAAAAAATTAAATTAGTGCAGATTTGGAGCTGTTTTGGAAGTTTTCAAATTTTCCTAAGTCTAAACCGGTTTTCAGTTTCGGTGTACCCCTGTTTATCGACTTGTATCTCTCAATCCAGGCCGAACTAGAGTAAAGTGTCTTAATAAGAAATGATCTACTCGTATAGATCTTCAACCTATATTAGTGAAGTTTTCGCTGAAACGCCCTGGATCGCGAGTTATAGATCGATGAAAATCGAGTTTCAGTCGGGTCCGCGGAAACTGAATCGGAGCCGATTCAGTTCGACCCTCGGGCGAATCGCAGGCGAATCGCGCGACCGCGTCAGGCCTCGGCCGCCAGATGGCGCCGTACGCCGTCGTTGCTGCCGCGCGGTCGGCTTACAAAGGGGAACACGCAATGCTATCTCCTGCACGCTCGCCCTCACTCTCCCCGCTCTCTCGCCCTCTGTTCGCTCGCTGCTCTCCTCTTTCCCCTCCGCCGTCGCCATTTCCGCCGCGACCGCCACGGTGAAATCCGCCGCCACCGAGCCGTCTCCGACCGCGCCACCCTCGGCGCAGCTGCGGCTTGCTCTGCTCTTCGTTTCCGAACCGTTGCCGACCTCAGCCGACCTAAGGTACAGCTCCAGCAAGCTTCCCGCCGTCCGCCATTGCCGGAGCGCCGCCGAGCTCTCGGGTCGCCGTGACGAGGGCGATGCCGGGGTCGGCTTCCCTCTCTTTTGCCCGTCTAAGAGTCTCCGTTAGCCGTAGATCATTTCCACACCGTCGGTTAGGTCTATCTCGCCGTGGTTTCGCCGGAACCCGAGTTCGCCGTGAAACCGCTCGCCACCGTGCCGCCATGCGAGCACGGTCAGTGAGTTTCCGTGCGCAATAGTTCAATTAGTCGCGCGCACAGGTCCGCTAGGGTTGCAGGAACACGGAACGAGGCCGAGCCGCGCGAGCTACGGCCGGAATCGGCCGGCGCAAGTTCGCCGGACCACCGCCGTTCGCCATTGCCGCCGTCGAGCTCGCTCCGGTGGAGTACGACCCTCGGCAGTTGGTCCATCGGGTTCGTCTCGTTGCCACGAGTCGGTAGGTAGCCTCGGCGTCGCCGGAGACCTCGCCGTCGGCGAGCTCTCGCCGGTCAGCGCCGGCGGCTCTGTTTCCTCTCTCTGACGCGTGGGGTCGGGTCGACCCCGGGGCCCGCGAGTCAGCCGTTCAGGTGCGCCTCTGGTTCACTGAGCGGGTGCACGTAGCAGTTCTATCGGGTTTAGGTTTTTGATTTATAAAAGGAATTTCCAGAAAATGTGTAAAACCTTCCAAAATTCATATCTGGAGCTAGGAATGTCCAATTGGGGTGAACCAAATTTTTTTGTGTTTGTATTTCTGAGCTCTATCAAGGAAAAATATAAAATGTACTTTTTGAATACTTTTTATGTGCAGTTATAATTAAATTGTTAATTGCTTGTAAACTTGATAAATGCATAAGTAATTGTAGGAATGTGCTAAAAATGTGATTCCACTTGCATTCATCTTGTTTAGGGAAGTAGAATCTATGAAAAATATGTTTGCTGGTGTTTCACTGTTATTTATATGATGTCTAGTATAATGTGCCTTTTATGCTTTAATCTTGCAAAAATCACCATGCTTAATGTGTTAAGGTTATGGACATGAATATTTTTTCTGGGCTATGTTATGTTGGAAAGAAGCTAAGAAAATTAGGAAATCTGTTGGTTGATACTTTTCACTGTGTTAAGTATTTTCCATTGCTTAAAAGGCTGGTTGCTTGTTATTTTTGTGTAGACTGTTATACTTGTCCAAATGACCTGAAATTTTGTCAGTAGGCTAATCTGGATGTGTAATAGCTACTGTAATTTCTATGGATTTTTCTGGTCACAGTAAGCAGTAGGTCCAGTTATAGGCTAGGGTTTATTTAATTGTTTCTAAGCAAATATCTTTTGGTTGTGGTAGGTTAGTTGATGCATGTTAATTATTAAGTGCAGGTTGTAGACCTCTCACCCGGGACGAGAAATTGTTCTATGCTTTGCTTAAGAAGGGTGAGTATGAGTTGGTTGTCTAGGAAAGAAATAAATGAGTGTGGATTGTTAAACTGATTGCATATCATGGGTTAATTCGTGCATCTCTATCTTGCATTTCATGTGCATTCTCAGTTCTCATATATGCATATCATGCATACAGGATCGCCGGGAGGAGTGACACTGTTGCAATTCGATCCACCGGAGGAGGGAGTTCCGCCGGAGATTGAAGTGCCCGAGGTTTCCGAAGGACAAGAAGAAGAGGCTGAACTTCCGGAGTGCCCGGATCACCAACCCGCTAACTTTGTGAAAGGCAAGCCCCGGAGCATTCCTAAGTCTCCACCTACTCTTTTTACAAATACACTGGTCTTTATTAAATCGTATGATTGTGCACTTAAGTATAGGAGTTGATATGATACCGTTGCTGCATTTATTCCTTGTCCACTTATATTTGATCCTGAAGTTATTACTAGACAAGGGGATGGGTTCGATCTTGTGCTTAGCCATGCTTAGACCGGTAGAAGTCGAGGGATTTCCTGTCCTTCGTGAGCATAGGTGGTTACTAATGATGATGGGGTTGGATTCCACATGATGGACTATATGTGCCACCATGCCACAGTGTCTAATGAGAGAATCAAGGCTAGGTAGCGGGGAGCCGCATGACATGGTTGAGGTCATGCCGTCTTCGGTGCTGCTTGCGGCCGACTAGGACTGAGGCCACCAGACATCAGTTGAGATTGAAGGACGTCGTCACATAGCTGGCCAGATAAGTCGTTCTGACCGCGAAGCCGAGTATTTCTTTCTGAGCCGGGAATTGGTGCGACTAGGCAGACATATTCTGGAGGAAGAAAGTATGTGCGGAGACACCATCTTACCAAGGGCAGGTCAGGGACCTGATGCATCCTGGAAGTGGGTTGGTCTCTGAGAATATGGTCCCCGCCAAGCCCGCGACATATTGTGACTCAGAAAGATTTAACGGTGGCCCAAGAAGCCAGTGGCGCGGCTGACAGGGTTTGTGATTGGCATATTTGCCAGCTGGTACAATCGATTCGAATCGCCATCTCTCCTGGTTAGTGAGAAACTGAACTGATCTTCTGGTGAGGTAGAGGCTAATAACTTGAACATAATGATTATGGTGAGATGAGGTTGATATCTGTGGATATCGGAAATCATATGGTTTTATTGATTGCTACAATATTCAGTGAATGCTTAGTATAGTGGCTAATCCTAGTAAATAGTTTAACTGAAATCGAAGCTTATCACAATTAAAATGAATAAGTTGAGGTTCTACTGTAGTAATGCTTTTGATGCAAAAATGATGCTACCCTCTGAGCTCCACCAAATAAGCCTTGCATATCCTTGAGAGTCTTTTTATTTACTCCCTGTCGGGTAAGTCTAGCTGAGTACAATTGAGTACTCAGGGTTTTATTCCCATTGTTGCAGATGGTGTAGTCTACTACGCGTATTGCAGGAATTGCTTCACCCCTGCGGGCGAAGAAGACTAGACCCGAGGGCAGGGTCATTATCTATCTTTAGTTGTTGTAAGAATGCTTTGACAGGGTCATGTGATGGTACTCGTATTTGAACTCTGTGGTGTAAAACTATGTTGACTTCCGCTACTACCCTATTTGTGTAAAAGACTATGTTGTACTCTGATGTTTAAATTCGGTTGCGAACTTATGCGTCATGTGATCGGGTATTGCTGAATGAATGATCCTTGGGGTATGAAATGTTTGAAATCCTTCGAGATTTCTGGACTACCGGGTTTATATTGGCTCAAGTGCGACTGGATTACGGCTAAAACGCGATCGTTGTACTTGTGCTCGTATAAATTGGTCGGTTCTGTGACAGCTGGTACCAGAGCATAATTCAGCATATACCGTCACTTGACTATTTAAAGACTAAAAGAGTTTTGAGTTTTACAAACTAATTGCCAACTGATAGTGTGTATAGGTGATTTAAACCAAGTGTTTGCAAAACTTATGAGTACCAATGACCAAGTCCTATAGCCCTATGTATATGTGGTAACTAGGTGGCTTATGTAAGTACTGACTTGGGGGAAATTGCATCATATTTCTATTTGTGGTTCATTTGGTTTTATCGTGCGGATAATCATGAACTGTCGGTTTCTTATTGCTTCTTATGGGTCAATGTACCACGTCGCCTAAGGTAAGGTGAGATGTGAGTGTAAGATCGAACAACCATCGATCGATGGTGAGAGTATGTTACTGAAGTGAGTACATGTGATCCATATGTGTACTTATGGAAGTAAGGTGGAGTAATTAATTTTTGGGGTCGCAAATGTTCATGGGAACATTTCCGGCAAAAAGTGCTTCTTGTTGCCCTGCATACATTGGGATTGGGCTGAAATGAATCTTCTGCAGGTACACTAACCACGCAAAACGTATAGCACGGTTAGTTACGTATATGAGAGCACGTGGTATGCCACCGACTATAACGTTAGTTAAAATATATTATGTGTGAGGTCGTTGGCACGTGCATGCATCATGATCATGAAATTAATTTAAGCTATCTGTACTATTTCCTTCCCTATGGTAAAATTTGTGCTGTCCTATCTTATTCTAAATGCTGAAAGATGTTGTAATGTACCAGATGGCAGCTGAAGGTGAGCCGCAGAGTGGTCAGTTTCTGGAGCAGTTTGGCACACCCACTGTGCTATGGAGGTTGTTGAAGTCGGTGGGATATGCAGAGCCACCAATGTATTTCTGGAAGCCAGCGAAAACCATGGTGCAGCCTTGGTTCGATGTTTGGGTGACTATCCCGGTGCTTGAAAGGGGTTGGTTGTTTCCAGGAATAAAGGTGGAAGTTGACATGAGGACACCATGGGATGGTGCGCAGCTTGCAGCTTTCGAGGTGTTGACGGATATTTGCAGCCGGTTCAACAAGAGAGCTGAATTGGGGCCAGCAAATGTTTTTCCCAGGGTGGATGCTTCTCAGGGTGAGTGGGCTCAGTCTAGCCAAGCTTCTTTAGAGCGAGGCAGGGACGAGCGTGCTCATAGCACGGGTGCTTCTATGAGTGCTATGTTTGCTGTCCTGAGGATGCACTATTCCACTAGGGATGGTTGGATGAAGTGCGTTGAAGCCCTGCATGATGCTGTTGAGAAGAAGTTAGAAGCTGAAGAGTGGGCACGTATGGCTCGTCGTAGCTCAGATGACTTGGTGGTAGCTCTCACCGCCAGTCGCAATGAGTTGTTACGATGCACTGGCGCCTTGTTGGCAGCTGATCGCCGTGTCGAGGTGCTTGAGAGGGAGAATGCAGATCTTCGCCGCCAGCTTGACAATCGCAATATGAGTTTGACACGTCAGCGCACTGAGTTTCTGCAGGAGTTGCGTGCTAGTCAGCAGCAGGTTTGGGAGTTGCAGCAGGATGTTCATCGTCTGAACAACCGTGCTGATCCGTTTCATCCTCCGGGTGCAGCGGAGTTTGCTCCTGAGATCTTCATTGCAGCTGATGACGGTGAAGCAAGTGAGGAAGAAGAGGAAGAAGACCCCGAGGAGATCGTGCCTATTGACGAGAGTGATGACCATGGTGGGAACGTGTCCGGCGTGGACAGTGACCACGATGACTAGTTTTTTTTCTAGTGATCTTGCCATGATCGGCACCCTTTTGTATTGGGAAAACCTTTAATGTCATGTAATGGGTAGAACCTGAATTGTAATGAGAGAACCCTGTGTGTTCAGGGCTGGAACCATCAAACTTTTAATTAAGTAATGGTAACTTATGCAGCTTGGAAACCCTTTTTGGTTGCGCCTTGTTATTGTGCGGTTGTGTGATGATTATTGAATTATTGTGCCGTTTGTTGGTTATCAAAAATGATCATTGATATCTTTTGGGCATAATCTTTCAGTTATCTTTGACATAACTGACACTTAACAATGGTTGTTGCGTGTTGCTACAGATGGCACCTCATACCCGTCGTCATGGGTCAACCAGTGGTGGTGGGAACGAACATGAAGATGAGGAGTTGCCGCCTCCTCCACCACGTACCCAGGAACAAATGTTTGCTCAGTTCTTGGATACCCAGCAAGCGATTTTGCAGCAGATGGTTGCTAGTAACAACCACAATCGCGATCGAGGTGGACGCCGCGGAAACGATGAGGACCAATACAGTAACTATAAGGACTTCATGGACACTAAGCCTCCGGTATTCAAGCAGGCCGTAGAGCCGCTGGAAGCTGATGAGTGGTTAAACACTATTGAACAGTCATTCTCTGTGCTGCGATTGACTGAAACCATGAAGGCTAGCTTTGCTGCTATGTTACTGCAAGGCCAAGCTGGAATATGGTGGGCCAATCGCAAGACCGCCTACCCTGTGGTCGCTGATATCACCTGGGAGCAGTTCACCAGGGATTTCAGGGGGCATTTCATTCCAGCAGGCTTGATCAAGATAAAGGTCAATGAATTCATGCAGCTTACTCAGGGTACCAAGACCCTCACTCAGTATCATCATGCCTTTAACAATCTGTCGAGGTATGCCCCGTGGATGGTAGATACAGATGAAAAGAAGATTGAAACCTTCAAGAGAGGTCTTAGTACCAAGCTTATGAAGACTCTGGCGAACAACGCTCGTACAACTTTTAACGAGTTCATCAGTGAAGCTTATATCCAAGAGAAACAGAACAACTTGCACACTGCTTCCAAGGGAGGCAAAAGGCCATTTGAAGGAAGCTCTTCTCAGTCAAGGACTCCAGCAGCTAGTCGTGCGGTGGCAAATCGCCCGGGTTACCGTCCGGCTGTTCCTGGAGCAAAATTCAGACCCCCTCCAAAGAAGCAGCCAGCGCCTCAGCGCTACAAGAAAGGTTTCACAGTGCCTTTGAACAAGAACAATGCTCCTCCAAGCAACGCCGTTCCAGTGAGGACCAACCAAGGTCTGGGGCCATGCTTTAACTGTGGCCAACAGGGGCATCTTGCTCGTTATTGTCCTCATCCCAGGCAGGGTCGTGTCCATCACACTACTGCGGAGGAACTTCCGGAAGGTGAACCAGTCACCGCGGGTATGTTTTCTGTGAATCAGCATCCTGCTATTGTTTTGTTTGACTCTGGATCGTCGCATTCTTTCGTGAGTCAAGCATTTGCACAAAAGCATGCATTACCAATTGTTGAGTTGAGCCATAGTTTCCGGATAACTTCAGATGGGGCTGAAATTTGTACGCGTCATGGTGTCGGGGATGTGACCATCGAGATTGGTAATCGGGTTTTCATCAGTAGTCTTATTGTGCTACCAGGGTTGAGTCTGGATGTTATTTTGGGAGTTAGTTGGATGGACAAGCGGGGTGCGGTGTTGGACGTCCCTAACCGGATGTTAACACTGAAGGAACCCCAAGGTGAAGGCACTTTTCAGGTTCATCTGCCCCGTAGGGGAGATCTTTTTAGTCTCTCCTTCTCAGTTGAGGCCGTGACACTTCAGAGCATCCCTGTAGTGTGTGAGTTTCCTGATGTCTTTCCTGATGATCTACCTAGACTTCCTCCTGATCGAGATGTGGAGTTTGCAATAGAACTTATTCCCGGTACGGCACCTATTTCTCGAAGGCCATACAGAATGCCTCCTCATGAATTAGCTGAACTCAAGAAACAACTCCAGGAGTTATTGGACAAAGGGTTCATTCGCCCTAGTTCTTCTCCGTGGGGCTGTCCTGCAATCTTTGTTAAGAAGAAGGATGAAACTTTACGTATGTGTGTGGACTATAGGCCACTAAATGCTGTGACAATTAAGAACAAGTATCCTCTACCTCGTATTGATATCTTGTTTGATCAATTGTCCAAGGCCAAGGTTTTCTCCAAAATTGATCTGAGATCTGGGTATCACCAAATTAAGATCAGACCACAAGATATTCCCAAGACGGCTTTCTCCACTCGGTATGGCTTGTATGAGTATTTGGTTATGTCTTTTGGATTAACCAATGCTCCTGCACATTTCATGTATCTAATGAATTCGGTATTCATGCCTGAGTTGGATAAGTTCGTGGTAGTCTTTATTGACGATATTCTGGTGTACTCTGAGAGCATGGAGGATCATGCCGAACACTTGAGGATAGTCTTGACTAGACTCAGAGAGCATAAGCTGTATGCTAAGTTCAGCAAGTGTGAATTTTGGTTGACTAAGGTACCTTTTCTGGGCCATATCTTATCTGCTGAAGGTATTTCTGTAGATCCGTCAAAAGTTCAGCAGGTATTGGATTGGCAGTCACCAACAAATGTATCTGAGGTTCATAGCTTTCTGGGATTAGCTGGGTATTATCGCCGCTTTATTCAGGATTTCTCTAAAATAGCTAAACCTATGACCAAGCTATTGCACAAAGATACCAAGTTTGTGTGGAGTGGGGAGTGTGAAACCGCTTTTCGCACCTTGTAAACGTTGTTGACCACTGCTCCAGTTCTTGCACAACCTGATATTGAAAGGCCTTTTGATGTGTACTGCGATGCTTGTGGCACTGGGTTAGGATGTGTTCTCATGCAAGAAGGCCGAGTCATTGCTTATGCCTCGCGTCAATTGAGAAAACATGAGCAAAACTACCCTACTCATGATTTGGAACTTGCCGCGGTAGTTCATGCATTGAAGATTTGGCGCCACTATTTGATGGGTCACAAATGTCATATCTATTCCGATCACAAGAGTCTCAAGTACATCTTCACTCAGCCTGAGTTGAACATGAGGCAAAGAAGGTGGTTGGAGTTGATCAAAGACTATGATCTAGAAGTACACTATCATCCGGGCAAGGCCAATGTCGTAGCCGATGCTTTGAGCCGAAAGTCTCATTGCAATGTATTGCAGCCTTTGCTAGCAGACGGGTTCAATCTTGTGCATCCAGTGGTGTTGAATAATATTACTCTCAGTTGTACTTTGGAAAGCAAGATTATTGAAGGTCAGAAAACAGATCCCGGCATATATCATATCAAAAGGAAGATGAAAGAACAAGAAATGCTTCATTTCCGAGTAGATGAAAAAGGTATATTGTGGTTCAAGGATCGATTGGTAGTACCAAAAGACCGTGAGTTGAGGAATCAGATTATGGACGAGGCTCATTTGTCCAAGTTGTCTATCCATCCTGGTAGTAGTAAGATGTATCAAGACTTGAAACCTAGGTTCTGGTGGACCAAAATGAAGAAGGAAATTGCAGCCTATGTGGCCAGGTGTGATACCTGTTGTCGCGTGAAGGCTATTCATCTTAAGCCAGCAGGCCTATTGCAACCCTTACCAGTTCCAGGTTGGAAATGGGATGAGATAACCATGGATTTCGTATCTGGGTTACCTCTAACGCAAAAAGGCCATGATTCTATTTGGGTGATCGTAGATCGATTGACTAAGATTGCACATTTCTTACCAGTTCGAACTACAGATCGTCCTCATCAGTTGGCACAGCTCTACTTTGCTCAGATACTTCGGTTACATGGTGTGCCGAGGACGATAGTTTCCGACAGAGGCCCACAATTTATTGCACGCTTCTGGGAGCATCTACACAAGTGTTTGGGAACCAATTTGGTTCGCAGCTCAGCTTATCATCCTCAAACTTCTGGTCAGACTGAAAGGGTAAATCAAATTCTTGAAGATATGTTGAGAGCTTGTGTTCTATCGTCTAAAGGTTCGTGGGAAGAATGGTTGCCTTTGGCCGAGTTCTAATACAACAATAGCTATCAAGAGAGTATTCAAATGGCTCCTTTTGAAGCTTTGTATGGGCGCAAATGTAGAACTCCTCTCAATTGGGTTGAATCAGGCGAAAGGAGATATTACGGGATTGACTTTGTGAAAGAGGCCGAAGAGAGAGTGCATACCATTCAAACACATCTCAAAGCCGCTCAGACTCGTCAAAAGAGCTATGCGGACAAGCGAAGAAGGCCATTGGAATTTGAAGTGGGTGACTATGTATACTTGAAAGTGTCACCCATGAAAGGCGTGCAACGCTTCGGAGTGAAACGAAAGTTAGCTCCAAGGTTTGTAGGTCCTTTTCAAATTCTGGAAAGAAGTGGGAAGGTAGCATACAAGTTACGGTTGCCACCACACATGTCCACTATCTTCAATGTGTTTCATGTATCTCAACTCAAGAAATGTTTACGAGTACCGGAAGAGCAAGTGGATTTTGGTGATATCAAGTTGAAATTAGATTTGACCTATGAAGAAAAGCCTATTGAAGTAATAGATTACAAAGAAAGAATCACCCGTAGCCGAGTGATCAAGTTCTATAAGGTGGTGTGGAACAACCAAAGTTATTGGGATGCGACTTGGGAGCGAGAAGATTACCTCAAGGAAGTCTATCCGTCTTTCTTTAAACAATGGTAATTAACTCTAATCTCGGGGACGAGATTCTTTTAAAGGGGGAGGGCTGTAACACCCTAGTGTTAGTTACTATTTTCACACTTGCATTGGCATGTCATCAAGCATAGATCATGTCATTTCATGCATTATTATCATTGCATTTTATTTGATTCCCTTTTATTGCTATATGTTTGTTTATATGTCCATATTATGCAAAATATGTTGTCATGCAAATGTGATGCTTGTTTACGGTTCTAAATGCTTTATACATGTTTAGGATAACATTTGGAACAATGTTCATGTTGGTGAAATCCCCAAAATACCCCTCTAGCTCATAGTTGACTAGAGAGCCCTTTAAAAGCTATTCTGTTTGACCAAACAAGAAGGGCATTTTAGAGATTCTGCATGTCAGTGCACCCTTAATCAAAGTTGTGTAGAATTTTATAAGCAACAAACTTTATTTTTGGGTCAACTCATGAAAATGAGTGGAAGAAGGTCAAAAAGTTAAATTAGTGCAGATTTGGAGCTGTTTTGGAAGTTTTCAAATTTTCCTAAGTCTAAACCTGTTTTCAGTTTCGGTGTACCCCTGTTCATCGACTTGTATCTCTCAATCCAGGCCGAACTAGAGTAAAGTGTCTTAATAAGAAATGATCTACTCGTATAGATCTTCAACCTATATTAGTGAAGTTTTCGCTGAAACGCCCTGGATCGCGAGTTATAGATCGATGAAAATCGAGTTTCAGTCGGGTCCGCGGAAACTGAATCGGAGCCGATTCAGTTCGACCCTCGGGCGAATCGCGGGCGAATCGCGCGACCGCGTCAGGCCTCGGCCGCCAGATGGCGCCGTACGCCGTCGTTGCTGCCGCGCGGTCGGCTTACAAAGGGGAACACGCAATGCTGTCTCCCGCACGCTCGCCCTCACTCTCCCCGCTCTCTCGCCCTCTGTTCGCTCGCTGCTCTCCTCTTTCCCCTCCGCCGTCGCCATTTCCGCCGCGACCGCCGCGGTGAAATCCGCCGCCACCGAGCCGTCTCCGACCGCGCCACCCTCGGCGCAGCTGCGGCTTGCTCTGCTCTTCGTTTCCGAACCGTTGCCGACCTCAGCCGACCTAAGGTATAGCTCCAGCAAGCTTCCCGCCGTCCGCCATTGCCGGAGCGCCGCCGAGCTCTCGGGTCGCCGTGACGAGGGCGATGCCGGGGTCGGCTTCCCTCTCTTTTGCTCGTCTAAGAGTCTCCGTTAGCCGTAGATCCTTTCCACACCGTCGGTTAGGTCTATCTCGCCGTGGTTTCGCCGGAACCCGAGTTCGCCGTGAAACCGCTCGCCACCGTGCCGCCATGCGAGCGCGGTCAGTGAGTTTCCGTGCGCAATAGTTCGATTAGTCGCGCGCACAGGTCCGCTAGGGTTGCAGGAACACGGAACGAGGCCGAGCCGCGCGAGCAACGGCCGGAATCGGCCGGCGCAAGTTCGCCGGACCACCGCCGTCCGCCATTGCCGCCGTCGAGCTCGCTCCGGTGGAGTACGACCCTCGGCAGTTGGTCCATCGGGTTCGTCTCGTTGCCACGAGTCGGTAGGTAGCCTCGGCGTCGCCGGAGACCTCGCCGTCGGCGAGCTCTCGCCGGTCAGCGCCGGCGGCTCTGTTTCCTCTCTCTGACGCGTGGGGTCGGGTCGACCCCGGGGCCCGCGAGTCAGCCGTTCAGGTGCGCCTCTGGTTCACTGAGCGGGTGCACGTAGCAGTTCTATCGGGTTTAGGTTTTTGATTTATAAAAGGAATTTCCAGAAAATGTGTAAAACCTTCCAAAATTCATATCTGGAGCTAGGAATGTCCAATTGGGGTGAACCAAATTTTTTTGTGTTTGTATTTCTGAGCTCTATCAAGGAAAAATATAAAATGTACTTTTTGAATACTTTTTATGTGCAGTTATAATTAAATTGTTAATTGCTTGTAAACTTGATAAATGCATAAGTAATTGTAGGAATGTGCTAAAAATGTGATTCCACTTGCATTCATCTTGTTTAGGGAAGTAGAATCTATGAAAAATATGTTTGCTGGTGTTTCACTGTTATTTATATGATGTCTAGTATAATGTGCCTTTTATGCTTTAATCTTGCAAAAATCACCATGCTTAATGCGTTAAGGTTATGGACATGAATATTTTTCCTGGGCTATGTTATGTTGGAAAGAAGCTAAGAAAATTAGGAAATCTGTTGGTTGATACTTTTCACTGTGTTAAGTATTTTCCATTGCTTAAAAGGCTGGTTGCTTGTTATTTTTGTGTAGACTGTTATACTTGTCCAAATGACTTGAAATTTTGTCAGTAGGCTAACCTGGATGTGTAATAGCTACTGTAATTTCTATGGATTTTTCTGGTCACAGTAAGCAGTAGGTCCAGTTATAGGCTAGGGTTTATTTA
The DNA here is from genome assembly GCA_038502445.1 of Eremochloa ophiuroides. Taxonomy (NCBI): domain Eukaryota; kingdom Viridiplantae; phylum Streptophyta; class Magnoliopsida; order Poales; family Poaceae; genus Eremochloa; species Eremochloa ophiuroides. The sequence goes on from JAHLJS010000285.1 coordinate 93,277, forward strand.
ATTGTTTCTAAGCAAATATCTTTTGGTTGTGGTAGGTTAGTTGATGCATGTTAATTATTAAGTGCAGGTTGTAGACCTCTCACCCGGGACGAGAAATTGTTCTATGCTTTGCTTAAGAAGGGTGAGTATGAGTTGGTTGTCTAGGAAAGAAATAAATGAGTGTGGATTGTTAAACTGATTGCATATCATGGGTTAATTCGTGCATCTCTATCTTGCATTTCATGTGCATTCTCAGTTCTCATATATGCATATCATGCATACAGGATCGCTGGGAGGAGTGACACTGTTGCAATTCGATCCACCGGAGGAGGGAGTTCCGCCGGAGATTGAAGTGCCCGAGGTTTCCGAAGGACAAGAAGAAGAGGCTGAACTTCCGGAGTGCCCGGATCACCAACCCGCTAACTTTGTGAAAGGCAAGCCCCGGAGCATTCCTAAGTCTCCACCTACTCTTTTTACAAATACACTGGTCTTTATTAAATCGTATGATTGTGCACTTAAGTATAGGAGTTGATATGATACCGTTGCTGCATTTATTCCTTGTCCACTTATATTTGATCCTGAAGTTATTACTAGACAAGGGGATGGGTTCGATCTTGTGCTTAGCCATGCTTAGACCGGTAGAAGTCGAGGGATTTCCTGTCCTTCGCGAGCATAGGTGGTTACTAATGATGATGGGGTTGGATTCCACATGATGGACTATATGTGCCACCATGCCACAGTGTCTAATGAGAGAATCAAGGCTAGGTAGCGGGGAGCCGCATGACATGGTTGAGGTCATGCCGTCTTCGGTGCTGCTTGCGGCCGACTAGGACTGAGGCCACCAGACATCAGTTGAGATTGAAGGACGTCGTCACATAGCTGGCCAGATAAGTCGTTCTGACCGCGAAGCCGAGTATTTCTTTCTGAGCCGGGAATTGGTGCGACTAGGCAGACATATTCTGGAGGAAGAAAGTATGTGCGGAGACACCATCTTACCAAGGGCAGGTCAGGGACCTGATGCATCCTGGAAGTGGGTTGGTCTCTGAGAATATGGTCCCCGCCAAGCCCGCGACATATTGTGACTCAGAAAGATTTAACGGTGGCCCAAGAAGCCAGTGGCTCGGCTGACAGGGTTTATGATTGGCATATTTGCCAGCTGGTACAATCGATTCGAATGGCCATCTCTCCTGGTTAGTGAGAAACTGAACTGATCTTCTGGTGAGGTAGAGGCTAATAACTTGAACATAATGATTATGGTGAGATGAGGTTGATATCTGTGGATATCGGAAATCATATGGTTTTATTGATTGCTACAATATTCAGTGAATGCTTAGTATAGTGGCTAATCCTAGTAAATAGTTTAACTGAAATCGAAGCTTATCACAATTAAAATGAATAAGTTGAGGTTCTACTATAGTAATGCTTTTGATGCAAAAATGATGCTACCCTCTGAGCTCCACCAAATAAGCCTTGCATATCCTTGAGAGTCTTTTTATTTACTCCCTGTCGGGTAAGTCTAGCTGAGTACAATTGAGTACTCAGGGTTTTATTCCCATTGTTGCAGATGGTGTAGTCTACTACGCGTATTGCAGGAATTGCTTCACCCCTGCGGGCGAAGAAGACTAGACCCGAGGGCAGGGTCATTATCTATCTTTAGTTGTTGTAAGAATGCTTTGACAGGGTCATGTGATGGTACTCGTATTTGAACTCTGTGGTGTAAAACTATGTTGACTTCCGCTACTACCCTATTTGTGTAAAAGACTATGTTGTACTCTGATGTTTAAATTCGGTTGCGAACTTATGCGTCATGTGATCGGGTATTGCTGAATGAATGATCCTTGGGGTATGAAATGTTTGAAATCCTTCGAGATTTCCGGACTACCGGGTTTATATTGGCTCAAGTGCGACTGGATTGCGGCTAAAACGCGATCGTTGTACTTGTGCTCGTATAAATTGGTCGGTTCTGTGACAGAGGACACCATCATCCCTGGAGGATCCATCAGCCGCAGTCTTCCCCTTTGCCATGGTCTTCAGTGAATGTCCCACCGGGCGTGCCAAAAAGTGTGTTGGCGCAAAAAGTGGTTCCCTAAGCCCAACACACTAGCGAAGCCGGAAACGACCCTTGAAGGCAATAGAGCTCTCGCAGATCTAGCTAACTTCGAACCCGGTCTGAGAGTGTCAGTAACACCCAAGCGTGCCAGTCAATTTGACCTGCAATTGACAAGGAAACAATAGTAATCAGTAATCACAGGGCGGAACTAACCGGTGTGTCTAGGTAGTTCCAATTATGTGGCTCTGATATCTGATTCAATCGGAGATCGTCTAGAAAGCCGATTCCGTCATGTTATGAACCGATAGTATAATAATGAAGTAAAACGGCTATCAGAATACTCATATGAAGACAATAACGTACTAGCCGATCTAATTCAATTAATGTGTATAAAAGAAAATAGATCATGTATGCAGATCTGATCTGTACATCAAACAAGCAGAGATCGGCTAAAGCTGGTCTAGAAGGCCCGGCGGCTTTAGTAAATCCTCTTCGCTACGTTCACCAAGTCTGCATTCACCTGGTCTACCGGCCAGCGGGCTTCAACAAACCCAGCAAACAAAGCTAGATCGTTTGATATCCAAATAAGCCTATATACACGATCTACTCGTGAAAGCATAACTGAATCGGCTCTTTAACCGATGCAGGGTCCATGAAGCACGAACGAATGCTAGCGTAGCCATAAATAGACTTCAAATTAAAGCAAGTCTAATCTAGTGAAAAACTTGTTTGGGTTAAACCTGTTCCACCGGATGACGCTCAGTTTAACTTAAATAAGGACACAAAAATAAGACTTTCGATAACCTCAGAACCACTTATGTCTCAACTAGCACCGAACGCACAACATGTAACGAACAAGATTGATAGGCAATTAGCCGATGTAAGCATGGAACCGATCATCATGGTAAAATAAGCATAAGAAAGCATAAACGACGATCAAATTCAAGTGAATCTAAGGCCAAATCTATCAATCTTGATCGGGCAGAGAGATGTTATATTGATAAACAAACAATAAACAACAAATAACATCTTAATAACTTAATGAATCTAACTAAATTGCCATATTTAGCTAGAGCCGATAACTAATCCATGCGTGCAAACTATCTCAATCTATAGCCTGTCTACCGGATGACATTAACTAATAGATTAATCAAGCAAACAAACACGAATCGATAACTAATCCGCGCGTGAAGACCGTCCTAATCTGCATCTCGTCCACCGGATGACGGTTAACACAGATTGATCGGGTAAACCAGCGTGAATCATCCTTGACTCACTATGTTTTCCACGTCCACCGGATGACGCCAAAGAAACAGAGCTTAGCAAGGACCCTGGTCCGCCATGCTTCCACATCCACCGGATGACGCTAAAAAGACATAGTTTAACAGGGGGTTGACGATACTTACAAGCAAGCCTGCGTCCACCGGATGACACCCAGCCTGGATGAAGTAACTCGCCGGACTCGACTGACTCTAGAGTTTGTTGGCCGGAGCCGAAAGTTGTGTTGTATTGATGTTGTTGTATCTTTTACAATGGCTGAGGGCTTATATTTATACCCTGAGCGTAGATAGAGTCCTAGTCGAATTACAACTCATCAATAGATAAGGAAACCAACAAACTATCCTATATCTAAGGTAACTTGGAGTCACACCTTCCCTTTCATAACGGACTCCGATCGTGATAGCATCTTGGCGGTGCAGACTCTGGATGACGTCACCAATACCGACGCTGCACGCCTTCTGTCACCTTCGCCCGATAACCGATTCACCGTGCAATCGGCTATTCTGCTTCCTTCTGCTGGACGAAATCTGCTTCCAAGATCGGCTATCTTCCTTCGGTATCGGCTATCTTCCTTCGGTATCGGCTATCGGCTTTCGGTATCGGCTATCGGCTCCCAGCCCAAAATTTGGTGTTAACAGAATTTTTTGCCTGGCTTGAGCAGCTTGAAGAAGGGGATGCCTTTTTCGCCTAGTCTGGAGATGAATCGACTCAGGGCCGCCAAGCACCTAGTGAGCTTCTGAGCATCCTTGACGTTGGTCGGGGGCTTCATTCTCATGACGGCCTCGATCTTCTCTGGATTGGGGAGGATGCCCTATTTGTTGACGATGTTGCCGAGCAGGTTGCCCGAAGGAACGCCGAAGATGCGCTTGGAAGGGTTTAATTTCCATTGAAAAGCATTTAGCTTTTCGAAGACTGCTTCGAGATTGCAGATGAGGTCTTCGGCCTTTTGGGTTTTTATGACAATGTCATCGACATAAGCTGCGGCGATGTTGGGAATGAGGTCCTTGAGGCATGCCTAGATGGCTCACTGGTATGTTGTGCCAGCGTTCTTCAGGCCGAAATACATAGTCTTGTAGCAGTAGGCCCCGAAGGGGGTGATGAAGGAGGTTTTCTCTTGGTCTTCTTCCTTCAAGGCGATCTGGTGGTAGCCGGAGTAGCAGTTGAGGAAGCTGAGTAGCTCGTAGCTAGCTGTCGAGTTGATGACTTCATCAACGCGGGGGAGACCGAAGGGGTCTTTAGGGCAGTGTTTGTTTAGATCGGTGTAATCAACGCATATTCTCCATTCGTTATTCTTTTTTCTTACAAGGACCGGATTGGCAAACCAATCGGGATGATACACCTCTTTAATAAAGTCGGCAGCTAGGAGCTGTGCTATTTTTACCCTAATAGCCTCCTTCTTGTCTAGAGAGAAATGCCGGAGCTTCTGCTTGACGGGCTTGGCGATCTTCGAGACATTCAAGGAGTGCTCGATCAGCTTCCTAGGTACGCTGGCATGTCCGCAGGTTTCCATGCGAAAACGCCGACATGCTTTCTGAAGAAGCTGACGAGCGCGTTTTCCTATTTGGAGTCGAGATCTGTCCCGATGCGTGTAATCTTACTCGGGTCGCCGGGAACGAGAACGACGTCCTTTGTCTCCTTGTTCTTTGTAGCAGCTCCGGGAGGGTTCTTCTCCGGGATGACTTGTTCTTCAGGCGCCAGCTTCTGTACGTCTACTACGCACGTATTCATCAGGATAGAGACGTCGGTGGCTTCTGCCATAGCGATGGCCTCCTTCTCGCAGTCATACGCGACCTGGAGGTTGGAACGGACCATGAGGATGCCGGTCTCCGTCGGCATCTTCATGACGAGGTAGGTGTAGTTGGGGATGGTCCCAAACTTAGCCAAAGCTGGGCAGCCGAGTATGGCATGATACGCGGTGTCGAAATCAGCCACCAGGAAGTTGATGTGCTCGATGCGAAAGCACTGCGGTGTTCCAAACTGGACGGATAGATTGATCTGTCCCAGGGGGTAGGAGGGTTGCCCTGGGACGATTCTCCAAAACGGAGCCGTGGTCGGCTCCAGGTCTTCTGCTCGGAGTCCGAGCTCCTTAGCGGCTCCGGGGAACAGGATGTTGAGGCCGCTGCCACCGTCGATCAGCACCTTGCAGAAGCGTGCCTTGCGTATTACCGGGTCGAGGATCTGCGGAAAGCGGCCCAAGTATGGGATCTCCGTCCACTGGTCCTCTCTGCTGAAGGTGATGGCCTTGTGTGACCAAGGAGGAAATTTTGGGTCGGTGACGGAGGCGGCATGGTTTGCGACAGAGTTGATGCGTCTAGCAACAACGAGTTTCTGCTCTCTCTTCGACTCCATGGCTATGCGGCCACCAATGATTGTGGAGACCGTCCGGTGAGCTTCAGTGTAGCCTGGAGGTGGGTCGTTATTGTCGTCGCGCTTGTCTTTATCGGACTCTATGCGAGCCTTGTTCTTTTCTGCCTCTTGAAATGCCCTGGAGAAACCATAGCATTCTCTCATGGTATGCTTGTGGAACTTGTGGACGGGGCATTGATTATCGAGGAGCTTATCATAAGCCTCTTCATAATTGCGCTTCGGGGCTAGTCGGGCGTTGTAGACCTGGTAATGGCGACGCCTCTCACCAGCCCTGGAACCTTCCGGCTCGTTGTGGCAACGTTGATCGGAGCGGTGCTGGTCGCGGTGGTCGCGTTCACCGCGGCGGTAGTCCCGCCGGGTTCCTCGGTCATCATGGCGCTGATCAGATCGGCGGTCGGCGTCCTTGTGGCGTGGTCGGTCGGGGAAGTGGAGGCGATTACAGATGGAGTGGCGGGCCGCCTCGCTCCCCTCAGCGTACTTATTGGCGATGCACAGCATCTCAGTGATGGAGTTTGGTCTGTTGCGGTATAGTTTCCTCTAGAGCTCCTCATCAGGTCGGAGGCCATGTATGAAAGCGGAGATGGCCTCAGCATCAGTGACACCTGAAATATTGTTTCTGGTCTCTGAGAAGTGCCGAATATAATCCCGCAGAGATTCTCGTGGCACCTGCTGGAGCTTCTCAAGATCAAACTTCATGCCTGGCTGCTTGTAGGTAGCGCTGTAGTTGCTGATGAACTGTCCCTCAGTTGGTCCCAAGTGTCGATGGAGTTCGGCTTCAGACTCAGTAGCCAATTATTGGCGGATGCATTGATCATGACAGGCAAGTAATTTGCCATGACGTCGAAGTTCCCTCCAGCAGCTTTGACCGCTATCTCATAGACGGTAAGCCACTTGGTGGGGTCGACGGTGCCGTCGTAGGTCTTGACGCCGACGACCTTGAAGTTCGGCGGCCAGCGCATCGCCTGGAGTTCTGTCGTGAATGGAAGCCTAGGAAAATTCTTGTCATTGACTGGAGGGCCGTGCGCTTCATCATACTCCTCGTGGCGCTCAGTCTCTGCTGAGTGCCTGGCTTCCCTCCGATTTTCGATGCACCCCCGGAGATCTCTGGTCTTCAGTTTTTCGTGGAGGTTAGACTGATTCACCTCCTGGTCTCCATCTTGGCGATGACGTCTCTGGCCGCCATGGGAGTGGCCACCATCTTCATAAATAATCTCGGTGGCCGACGCAGTGGAATGAGACGGAGGCGGTAGTTGGCATTCTACGCTGATCTGGACTTGGGCTACCTGGAGGTAAGCCGTAAGGTGCTCAACTTCAGGAGTCGAAGCCAGTCTTTTGGTTTCTGCTATTGTGAAAGCGATGTTCACACTCGGGGTCTTGTAGACCTAGTGTTTTCCGACCAGATCAAATTCTGGCTCCAAGTTCCGCACGGTGCCCTTTCTTGCCTCAGCTCGCTGTTCGCGACGCCGTCTTCGGTCGGTGTTTCTGCCCTCGCAGGCTGCTCGGGCTTCTTCAGTTTCATTCGGGGAGGAGCGTTGTCATTGCTGATGGCGAGGACGGGACCGCCAATGAACCGACCAGTGGGAGGAGGCAGATCAGTGAGATCACCGCCTTCCGCATCGTCGTGGTCGGAGTGGACGTTGTCGGCGACGATGAAACTGGAGCTGGTGTCGATGTGATCGGGGGAGGCGTGGTCAGAGTGGCGCAGCAGATGTGCGAAACTGGAGGCTGCGTTCTGCAGACCAAACAGCATATAGCTACTCGGGAGGTCGTGGTTGGAGGATTTCAGAAACGCAACTGCTCGGGGTTGTAGCTTGACGACGCGTCCCTGAGGGGTGACGGTGATGGCCAAAGTCATATCCTGGCGGGGCGGAGACGGTCGTCGTGCCATTGATGGGTGTCGAAGGCGGTCTGCGGTCGACTCCAAGATCTGGAGACTCTTGGACATGCTTTGGGAAACCCCATCTATGGATCTGATCAGGTCGTCGTTTTCGATGGTCTTCCGGACGTAGCGTGGCAGCTTTCTTGCTGGGGCGAAGGTTGCTAGAGGAATCAGAGTAGATGTGACCTGGGCGGCATCCAGGATCTTTCCTTCACCGTCGGGACCGATGATTCAGGTGATGGATCCCACCGTAAAGATCTGGCCCGGTGTTAGGAGCTCGATGGAGCTTGAAAAAATAACCTTGTTGGCCATGGATCAGGAAGCACACCCCCTACCTGGCGCGTCAACTGTCGACGAGATATCATTGGCGGTCTACCGAGGGGTATGCCCAAGTTAGTAGATTGAACGGTGAAGGTGCGCCTGAGACGAGCAAGAGTTATGCAGTAAGCACGAGACAAACGATTTAGACAGGTTCAGGCCGCCGTGAGGCGTAATACCCTACGTCCTGTGTGCTGCTGTATTGTATTGCTAGTAGATGAGATGAGTTGAGGGGATCGCCTGCCCGCCTTATATAGTCTAGGGGGCAGGGTTACAAGTCGGTTTTACCATGTATATCAGATTACAATCCAAGCCGAACAAGGAAACTAATCGGATAGATATTAGGAAAGCTATTTCCTTGACCGCCAAGACTCCTAAGCCGGTGGATGTGCGTGATCTTCTGGAGAACGTGTAGACGACGCGTCCTTGGGTTCCTGGGCCTGGTCAGATGACTCGGCCCATGTATAGCCATACGGATATATGGGTTTACACCCCCACAGAGTGAGTATCATGCAACATAGCCAAGAGTTCCTCCTTGGTGAACTCCTCATCTCTCTCACTTCCACTCTCATCATCATTGGATTGTACCTTGGTGGACTTAGCCATGAAGCATGTAGTTGGTTTATCAAAGAGAAATGGCTTGCTAGAGATAGCAAGACTACCAATAGCCTTCTTCTTGATGATCTTCCTCTCATCATCACTATCATCAGCATTACTTGTAGAGGCATCACTATCCCATGTCACACAGTAGGAATGCCCCTTCTTGTTCTTCTTGCACTCAGCCTTCTTCTCTTTCTTGTCTCTCTTCTTCTTCTTCTTCTTCTTCTTCTTCTTCTTCTTGTGATCATCATCACTCTCACTATTATATGGGCAATCATCAATCAAGTGATCTTTGCTCTTGCACTTGTATCATCTCATTGTTTGAGCTTTGCCTTTGATTGCATCTCTTCTCTTTCTTGCACCGTAGCCCTTCTTCCTCATGAATCTACCAATTCTTCTCAGTAGAAGAGCCATTTTCTCATCATCATCCTCATCTTCACTTGAGCAACCAACATCTTCACTTTGCTTTTGCTTCTTTGCTTTGCCCATGTTCATGGATGATGTGGCCTTGAATGTAATGTTCTTCTTCTCTTTCTTCTTTTCTACCTTCTCTTCTTGTACAACCCATTCCTTTTCCACATGGTAGGTCTCATGTGTCATGACATCTCCTAGTACTTAGTTAGGGGTCGTAGTCTTCAAGCCTTCCCTCATAATGATGGTGACAAGTGTCTCAAACCAAGAGGGAAGACATCTCAAGAATTGATGAGTGAAGTTTTCATCCTCAATCTTCTCACCCAGAGTCTTGAGATCATTGATGATGAAACTCTCATCTTCCTTCATTTTGAATCTTGACAACTTGTCTTTGAGGATGTAGAGCTTTGCACCCTTGACAGCAGTTGTCCCTTCATATGATTCTTCTAATCTCTTCCAAACCTCATGAGCATACTCCAAATCCTAGATTTGCTAAAATATCTTCTCATCAAGAGCATCATATATAGTGTTGAGAGCAATGTCATTCAATTGGGGCTTTCCTTCTTCTCTTGGGATGGGATCGTTCATGTCAACGACTACAAAGTCATGCTCAACTATCTCTCACATCTTTCTATTCATTGATTTCAAGTGAGCACACATCTTCTTCTTCCAATAGCCATAACTAGGACCATCAAACCCTGGTGGCTTCCCCACATGATTGATAAGATTGTTATGAGCCATTTTATCACCAGAGGATGTTAAGCCTCAAAGAAATGTGGTGACCACGGCACCAGTTGAAATGTACTAAATGGCTAGAGGGGGTTGAATAGCCTAAATAAAAATTCTACAAATACACTAGAGCAAAGGCTTAGTAAATAATAAGGCAAAAAGCAACTTGCTCTAGCTCTAACTATTCTATGCTCAAGCCACCTACACAAACTAGTAGCCTAGTCTAAGTTGGTGCCTCCAAACAACTAACTAGAGAGCTACACCAATCCACACAAGAGAACAAACTAGCTCTCAACCAACTACTTCTAAACGAAAGAGCTAGTGCAACTAGCTAAGTAATGCAAGGAAGGTTGTGTGCTTTATACCTTCCAGTAGAGAAGTGAATACCAACCACCGAGGAAGAAAGTCAATCTAGTCAATCACTTGATGTATGAACACAATGTAGTCCAAGAAGCCAACACAAGATTTAACCCCAAGGTTCATGTACTTGCCGGCACGCTACATTTTCATTGTGTCGACCTTCACTCGGTGGTTCGGTGGCTAATCGACTACACAAGCCGAGCATTACACAACAACACCATAAGAACATACCAAGAGCAAGGTAACTCAAAGGCACGAGCAATCCACTAGTGCTACATTGCAGCTCTCCGCCGGGGAAGGTGCCAACCCCTCACAATCACCACCAAGAGTGGTCAGAGACAATCATCAACTCCACTAAGCTCCTCCACTGCTCCAAGGCCGTCTAAGTGATGGCAATCACCAAGAGTAACAAGAAAAATCCCCAGCAAACATGATCTACTAGTGTCTCTAGATGAACTAGCAAGAACAATGCACTTAAATCACTCCCAGCCTCACTATGGATGTGAATCAAACAATCAAAGTTAGTTGGAGAGAGTGGATGGTGCTCACAAGGTGTATTGATCAGTTAGAGAGCCAAGATAGAGAGCAAGAACCGGCCAAGGTCTATTTATAGAACTACAAGACTCAAGTAGCCGTTATGCCCCAAGATAGGCTCTGGACGGAACTCCGGACGCGCGCAAAGCACTGTCCAGACCATTGCCACTGTTCGGACCTCCTCCACCAGCAAACTGTAGGAGGCCATGTGTATGCTACCGCTTGAATTCGACCATTGCTTTCGACGTCAGTCTGTGTGCGATCAGACAATCAGCTCCGGAACAGGCGACAGTCTGGGCTAATGAACCCATCTGGATCATTACAGAGAGCGACCAGAGAGGGATTTCCCTCTGGACATGGTACGGTTGGCAGCTCCGGATCAATGTGAGCGTCTGGATCCTTTGAATAGAGAACCACGCATTCTGGGTCAGTGAACCGTATGGGGAGAAAATAGTCTTGAAGTTCCAAAGAAAGGTTCCAAAATAAAGGGATGCTGGTGTCTTTCCTTCGTTTGGACTATTGAGCAGTGTCCGATTCTCTCAGTTAGTCAGGGTGTATGGACTCGCGTTGATCGTCCTGATCAAACACCGTTTCCAGCGTCCAGTTCTCCCAGTGAAGTGCACCATAGAGGGTTAGGGTCTGGACTGGGACTATTAGTCTGGTTCCTCAGCGAGTTAGTATCCAGACCTCGATTTTCATGGTTTTTCAACTCGTGCCTTCGCCCGCTTTCATATGCTAACAGCGAAGTGATAAACTCAATTGTGCAAGGGTTGTTAGCCTTTTAAAAAAAAATTCATGGATTTTTATTGGCACATTAGATCTAAATGCATATGCAAGTGTTAGAACACCTACTGGCGCTTCGATAACTGCATTTAAATGAGAATTACTCCCCTCTTTATAGTATGGTTATCTATCATAAATGTGATCACGCTTTCTATAGTGTTTTGATCACCAAAATGAAGAGAGCTCCTATTAAATTTACCTTTGCCTTGAGCTCCGTTCCTTTTCCAAATGATGAGCACTTGATCAACCTTGATTATGGACTTACATCATCTTCATGGATGCCATCATTGCTCCTCACTTGAGATGTACCAATCCTATCTTGATCACAACACTTAATGGAAAGGATAAGTACATAGGTTTCATCAATTAATCAAAACCAACGCACTGACTGGATATGCCGCGTCTAGTCGCAGCGAGTCTGGTGCACTTCTGCCATCCACACGGCCCTAAGCATTCAACGTCATTCATCCGATCCAAACAGTCAAACCTGATCACATGCGTTAAGTTGACACTGGACGCGTCTTCTACTAACCGAACACTCTGTCGGTGCCAAGTTCGGTCGACACCAGAGAGCATCCAGAGACCAGACGCGCCCGGTCGCTCACACCGGACGTGCCTAGCGTCCGATCAAAACGAACACCGTGAACATGATGTTGCACCAGATGCACCCCTTACACTGTTCACACATCCGGTGCAGTATCCAGTCGCTGCTCCAGAAAACCCAAGGCTAGGGTTAGCCACCGGACGCGTCCGGCCAAGCCGTGACCAGCATCCGGTGCAGCTGTGGTAGCACCTCCTCTTCTCTTTTGTCCACCCTTGCTCACATGTGCTAACACCGAAGTATTTCATTCACTTGTGCATGTGTGTTAGCATTTTTCAAAGTATTTTCAAGGGCACAATTAATTCATGTCACACCCAATTTTAAGGATAAAATTGAATGAACCAACTTATGTGCGCCCAGAGATCAATCACACACATAAGCGACAAATTACATAGTACCATCACAAGGTTTAATATATAACGAATAATATCACAGAGTCTTTACATAAATAGCAGCGGACTAATAATTATAATCTCTCGCGGAAGCTCCAATTCACAGGGAAATAGTTGACTGGTGAACCACAATCCTAGTAATCCTCAGAAGAATCATCATAGTCATCTGTTACCCATCCGGGATTTTTATCCAAATATGAAAAATAAAGCAAGCGTAAGTACATGTCGTACTCAACAAGAATAACATGGGTTTATGAGGCTCAAATAAGGCAAGACACTGGTTGACAGCGGTTGCTTTTAGTTGATCACATTTTAGCAATTTGAGTAGCAGCAATAGAATATACCAAGGAACAAGATTTGCATGATCATATAAACATGATAATTAATATGGAATAAACATCAATAGAAACTTCAAATAAATCAATATTCAATTAGTTAAATTCCTGTAAGACGTCCAAGGCCGCTCGTGACCGTGAGCACGGCTGATATATCAGTTTTACACTCTGCAGAGGTTGCACACTTTCACCATGAGTCGTGATTTACCCTTTTTCTCGAGGTGATCAGCCTCTCGATCCACTACCAAGGTAGATCGGCGGGGTTCACTATGAAGTCTTTCAAAAGGCTCTCTAACAAATCACTAATCAATCCGGGCGCAATGGCAAGGGGTGGTAGAGCCCTCCTTCTAGTGGCACACACACGTAGCAGTACACACAAAGACAGGAGCCGCAAAACAACCAGCTCGGCAATGAACCTTTCAAGACTAACAACATGATAGAAAGTAACTTCATACTTGACTAAAGCCAGAGCCATATACCTCTCATGGTTGCGCTGTAAGTCCCGGTGTCATACTTACAGATAAGTCCTTAGTCCATGTTGCTAAAAAGCATCTTTTAATCTTTATTTCATAATCAATTATTCAAGTTCATAAGATCATGACCCATCAAAGCTCTAGCATCACTACTCAAATGCAATTTCATAGGTAACAAGGATCAAGTGATCAAAAACTAGGAATAAATACTAGGCTTGCCAAGGTAGACACATGCATCATGAATTTAATGATTAAGGTGAATAGTCAATAAGGATGGTCCATGCTATACTTGCCTTGATCAAAGTGCTCTGGAGAACTTGGATCCTCAACGTACTCTTGATCACCTACGTATTGCTCACCGTCTGAACTCGATCATAAAATCACCACACAATCATCGAGGCAATTATACACGAAGCAAACAAGATCTATATTAGAAACAGTACACCAACAGTGGAAAAACAGATTGAAAAGTGTATAAAAATAATCTACGCGTCGCTACGATTCCAACGATATAAAGATCACGAAAATCGGAGTTCAAACGGAGAAGTTATGAAATAAACAAGTTTTACTTTAATAAAATAATAGATTAAATCTAATCTCGAATTTTAAAAGTTGAAAACATGAGTATCAGTAGCATCATTAGATAGATTACGAAATTATGAATCTAACGAGACTTGAACGGATCAAATCGGAGCTAAAACGAATAAAATATGGCCGAAATAAACTGAGTGGCAAATCTGTAAATATTGAAAACGCCTTTTGAATTAAAACCGAGGAAATACGTTTTCTAAATAGGAAAGCGTAATCTGAGAAATACGCCAAAGGACCGCGGGTTAGAACATTAAAAAGCTCAGGGGCTCTTTTGCAAAAGTGCCGGCGAAAGGGTATTTGTCACTGTGAGCCGTTGGATCGGCCGTGGACGGCGCAGGTAGCTCGGGGGAAAGAGGGGCGGCTCTGGTCGCCGGAGTCGGGCGGCGCCCGGCCGATTCCTCGCCGAAAGATGGCTGGAGACGGCGTTTTCGGGGCTAGGAAGCTCGGCACACCTCGGGATCTGGTCGGGAAGCAAGAGGAGCTCAAGCCAAACCTATCTATGGTTTCGGTTGCCACAGAGGTAGCTCGGGCAAGATGTGGCGAGCTAGGTGGCGGAACTATGGCGGCGGCGAAGCTCGGCGTCATGGCTATAGTGCACAAAACTGAGGGAGAAGAGGTCGGGAAGGTCTCTGACCTTGCTGCGAAGCTTGGAGAACAACCAATTTCGACGGAGAAGTCCTCCCGAGGAGAAATCGACGGTGGCGGCGGAGCTCGGGGCGGCGGCTAGGGCAAGATTGGAGGGCGTGGCTTGCTCGGGAACTTGTGGGGAGGGACGGCAGGGCTCGGCCGACCTATATAGGGGCGCGAGGGAGGCGTAGGAGATCCGGACTCGGGAGATTCGGTGGTTAGGATACGGTCGGAGGCGGCAGCCGTGCTCGGTTCGGGCTCTGTCCGGAGGAAGGGGACGGCGCTGTGCCGTGGGCCCGACGCGTCAGTGCCAGTAGGAGGGGGAAGAGGGTTGCGGCTTCCTTTTGTGGGCCGGTGGAGGCGGCAGGGTGCCTGGTGGTCGGGTCGGCCACGACTCCGACGGGAGTCCCGGTCGCATACGAGCCGGGGAAGGAGAAGGCTCTGCCATGCGGGCCCCGGGTGGCAGTCACAGAAGGGAGAGGGCAGGGCACACCTGAGAGGAGAGCTGGGCCGGCACTGCTGCTGGGCTCGGCCCACGCGGGGAAGGAAGAAAGGGGCAGCGCCCTGGCTGCGGCCTGAGCCAAGGAAAGGAATGGGCTGGCCTCGGGCCGAAAGAGAGAAGGGGTGAGGATTTCTATTCTTTTTCCTTTCTTTTTAAAACTCATTTTCAAATTTATTTTTTCAAATAGCTTTTCAAACTAAGATTTGAACCCTTGCAAATCCAAACAAATCTCAGGAAGTAAATATGTGCAGCAGCATGTATACAACACTCAAGTTTCTAACTACCAAGATTTATTTTAATTGCCCAAAAAAGGTTTTTATTCACTAGATTATATGCCACATAAACATAAATAACGTGGATTTAATCCTATTTAATAAATTAAAAAATTTCGGGTGTTACAATTCACTCTAGATCCTAATGCAAAATATAATAGCCACATGATCTAGGCACTTATAACCGAATCGGCCATGTTTTTCTCTCCTTAATAGTACGACTATCAATTCTAAATGTGATATACCTTTGCCTTGAGCTTTTTGTTTTTTCTCTATCTTCTTTTCCAAAGTGTGGAGCAGTTGATCACTGTCACTTGGTCTTACACCATCCTTGGATGCCATCTAGCTCCATCGCTTAGACTAATCACACACTTTGATCAAAGGTTAGATGAATAGGTTTCATCAATTAACCAAAATTAAACTAGGGTTTTCCCACATCTCTATTCTTGTGGAGTTAAAGGCTCTGTTCGCTTCAGTTAAACAGACATATTTTTCAGCTCTGAAATAATATTTCTCCTCATAACAAATCAGCTTGAGCCCAAATCAGCTCAGCTTTTCAGCTGAAGCGAACACAGCCAAAGTCTACAAAGCAAGATTTATATTTGAAGAGTTGATGAAGGTGCAGCATCATCGATCTTCAGATTTTTTTTCGTGTCCAGTCGACAGCTGGTAATGCACCAGCAGCAGTAGCCGCCGCTGTCTGTATCCGAATATAGATTTTGCGCCGGTCATTTGCTCGCGGGCGCCTGTCGTCTGATCACGGCCGTCGCCGTGCTCTGGACTTCACGCGCTGGTCCTCTGCACGCCTTCTGTTCTGCTGCTGGCTCTACGTTGCTGCTACTGGTCTGGTCTGTCCCGCCCACTCTCCTCTGCTTCAACATTGTCTCATGCACAACACTAGCTGCATAGGTTAGAACAGAGTGTACTTAACCTATCCCATGTACAACACTAGCTGCATAATCCCTCCGTTCCAAAATATATGTCGTTTTAGGGTTTTGAGTATCTCCTTTTAATCATTCGTCTTATTCAAAAATTTTATGAAAAAATTAATTATTTTATTATAAAATGATTCATTATTAGAAGTACTTTAATCTTGATTTGTTTTTTATAATTTTTACAAATTTTTTGAATGTAACGAATGGTCAAACGTCGATTTTAGAAAGTCAAAAAGACACTTATTTTACAACGGAGGGAGTACGTTAGCACACAAATGGTTCATCAATAACAAAACCAAACTAGAGCTTTTAATCATCTGCGGTATCTTTGTCGGTTCTCGTCCATGGGATCTTCACCGGCTCGTCTCACCGTGCGTGTGCGTGTATGCCCGCCCGTTGGTCCTTCTCGCATGGGCGCAATCTATGCATGTTGCCGTCCTCTACGATCGAGCGTCTTCGCCCGCCCGTGCAAGACAGTGATCCCTTTTTCCCGTTAGTGATGAGTGGGAGTGTCTGCCTGGAACTGCTCCTCTGTTTCAGGCGGGACGGCACCTCTGTTTCAACTGCTACTCTGCTTTAGGCTGTTCTCCAATCACATGACTTCACTGCTACTTCTTGTTACCTTCTGTCCGTGAGTAGCAGGTTAATCTCCTATGTTTGCTCAGCTGATTTGCTGTGTGCTCATCTTGTGCGGGGTGCTCTGATTTGCTATCATTACTGCTCCTTGTTGCTCCTATAGTATATTGAGGTCCTTTTTCTAAATTCCATTCATCTGTTAAGTTTGAGTCCATCCAAATCCTATTCTACACATCACAGTTCGTCGATGTCGTTTGTGTCAACATTTTGTTAATCAGCCACATTTTTCTTATTTTTCTATGGTTAGCTGAGTCTCGTCGATTTAGCTAATCAATATCATCATTGATACGATTATGCCCTCTTGGTCTCTTTCGTAGCCATTTTGCTACATGATTATTGGCCTTTTATTTGTCATCATCATCATGACGTCTTGCAGCATTAATCTCTTTGTACTTCCTTTGGCTTGATTTGACACATCTCTATTGTTGTCGAGTTCAAAGTCCCAAAGCAAGGTGTACTCCCTCCGTATAGGAAAAAGATGACGTTTTGGTAAAGGCCTTGTCAAATATTGAGAATATGAATCATGAATAACTTTTAAATTGTTTAGTTTAAAAATATGAAAAATATATAAATAGATTTGTCTTCAAATATATTTTCATAAAAGTATTCATATATCACTTTTCAATAAATATTTTTATAGAAACATGAAGTCAAAGTCACGTGTTGAAGACCGTGTCATTGTCCTAAACGTCATCTTTTTCCTATACGAAGGGAGTATATTTGAAGAGTTGATGTACTATGTTGTGAAGACTCGAGGGATTTGCTGAAGTACGCGTTGTAAAGACAATACCCTCTCATGGAGGAGATCATTTCTACATCGACGTTGTTCAATAGTTGGCCGCTTCAACGACATCTTCTATTTTGAATTTTGGAAGTAATTAGTCTTTTTTTTTCATGTCTAGTGCTTAGTCCAACTCTTCAAATGCAACGCCATTGCATTTGAGGGATCGTGGGGTATTAGTGTAATCTTCCTAGGCTAGGGTTTCTCTCCTGTATCCCCTTGTATTTTATTAATAGTCTCTCTCCTGAGCCTCAATATAATAATCCAGTTCTGTCTCCTATTATTATTCGTAGGTTTAGATCGAGCCACTCCCTTATTAGAGAAAATTAGGGAGTAAATCACAGGATCTCTAATCTATTTAACGTGAACACATCAGTGGATTGTTGACTAACCGGGAACTTCATCGGAGTCTTCCATCGGTAGAGGTCGTTCATGAAGAAGGCAGTGAAGTAAATGCCGATGTCTCCTTTCGGTGAGGGAAGGAACGACGGCGGCGTAAGGTGGTGGCGGTCCTCCTAGGTGAGGAAGAGGGAACGGCGGTGGCTTTCTCGTCACTTCAGCGCCCTCCTGATTATTGGATCACGATTGAAACTCACGGAACGTGTTCCTCTGAGGGGAAGCCACCTCTAAAATAGGCGATGCGTGACGAGGTTCCACGACCTCGTAACGTTGGGTGCCCCCGATTACGTTACGTATGGGGAAGCAACGGACTCCCCTTGACTAGGCCCATTAGCTCAGTTCGTGTGCCCTTAGGATCATAGGGCCTGAGATCATTTATTCCAACCTCCCCTTCCATCTCCTGTGCTCCACCCCGGAGGATCAGTTCGTGCTCCCACTGGCAGCATCGTCGATCTTCAGATTTTCCTTTTCGTGTCTGGCCGTCAACTGGTCAAGCAGTTGCCGCCGCCGCCGTCTGTATCCAAATCAAGATTTTGCGCCTGTCATTTGGTTGCGAGAGCGGGGAGCCTGTCGTCTCTCGCGGCCCCTCTTCGTGTGCTGGACTTCACTCGCCGGTCCTCTGCTCACGGGCCCAGACTTCATGCGTGCGCATGGACTTCGTTTCGGTCATTGGATCCATTGTCGGCTCCTCTGTTTTTGTGTGGTCTGCTCCGACGCGCGACGTCTGCCCGTCCTCTGCCACGCCATCAGCTCTGCTGTGCTGTGCTCATCGTGCTGTGCGTTGCTGGGACTGGTCTGGTCTGTCCTGCCCACTGTCCTCTGCTTCCGGCTCCGTCTGTGGGTACTTGGTCTGCGTTCTGCTGTCTGCTCTGTGCCCGCATTCTAGCATCTGGGAGTACTGTCACTTTCATAAATTTGCATAATCTTCTGCTGCTATATGTTGAGGCCTATTTTCAAAATTATGTTGCATTTGAGTCCATCCAAGTCCAATTCTATGTCTAAAGTTCGTCCCGGCGGTGCATGTCCATAAATTTTGTTACATTACTCTTTTTTTTTTTATTTGATTAGCTGAGTCCCGTTGAGTTGATTTCTCTTATTCTCATCATTGATGCGACTATTCTTTCTTGGTCTCTTCCATAGCCACTTTGCTACACTTCATGGTCAATGGCCTTTTAGTTGTCATCACCATTCAATCCTACTTCCTGCCTTCTTGCAGCAGTAATCTCTCTGTGCTTTCTTTGGCTTGATTTGACACATCACTATTCTCGTTGAGTTCAAAGTCTCCAGAGCTAGGTTCATTTGAAGAGTTGATGTACTGTGTTGTGAAGACTCGAGGTATATGCCAAAGTACTTGTTGTGAATGCAGTACCCTCTTGTGGAGGAGATCACTTCTTCTATGTTAAGAGTTGCACGCTTCGATGACATCTTCTATTTTGGATTTTGGATGTAATTGGTCTTTTCTATTTTCCAGGTCTATTGCATTTGAGAGGAGTGTTAAGGGTATTAGTGTAATCTCCCTAGTCTAGGATTTTTCTTCTGTGTCATCATGCAGAGCTGGTACATACGCATGTAGGAAGCAATGGTCATATTTATCTACATTACAAGTAGGTGTCAACAAAGTATATAGTATGTAATATAAACCACACATGGATTGATGTGTGATGCAAGAAGAAAAAATATGAATGGCTATGGAAAAGCATATAAAGTAATTTAATTATATTTGATGTTGGAATGAATGCACTTCTGAAAATATATTTCATGGAGAATTTAATGAAACAGATTTGATGTTGTAGATGTTGGTACATTTTTCTGTGAAATTGGCAAGTTTATTTAGAGAAGTATGACTTTAGGATAAAGCCAAGTGAGTTATATATATGACTTTGGATAAAGCCAAGTGAGCTATATTTCTTAGCAGAGAGAGTAATTGATAAACAGTGATTGTCTATTTCATTCGACGTATGTACAGAGTAATTGATGAATAAATAAACAAATAGGGCCGATTTCTTTCACTGTATGCATACACTTATTTCAAAAGTGTCCACTTCTTCTATTATATAGGTACTTGGTGATAGTTGATGATATCTGGCATTGGGAAGAATGGGAAATCATCAGAAGGGCTCTTCCCGAGGGTGTGCCGAGGTGCAGAATACTCGCTACAACTCGTGCCAACGCTATAGCTGAGAAATGTCGTCTCACTAAATTCCACAATGGAGGCGCATGTATCTACCGATACGGTGGTATTAATTATGGGGATGCTGCCACGCTATCAAAGACAGTATTTAATAAGAAACTCCAGAGCATAAATCAGAGTATACATCAGCAGATCTCCGTTTTGAAGAATGTCCTGCCCGATATAATTCGCAGCATGTGCAGTGGCATGCCTCTAGCAGTAGAGTGTTTGTCGTCAGCAATGGCAACCAACTTGGCAATTCATAACGTCATGGCCCATTATTCTAGGCAACAAGATTTGGGACTTAAAAAGCTGCTATGGCACGTGCTGCTGGATGGACTTGGGAGTAGTAGTATTAATCATCCGTCGTTGAAGCCACTGGCGGAGAGTCTCCGCCTTGGTTACGACGACCTTCCTCTTTATCTCAAGACTTGCCTATTGTACTGTAGCATGTACCCAAATGGCTACCGGAAGATCGAAAGGCATAATCTGGTGAGGAAATGGATGGCCGAAGGATTTGTTTACCACCAAGCAGATGGGGAGGAGGCAGCAGCAGCAGCAGCAGCAGCAGCAGCACGACGGATGGCCGAAGGTTGCCTTGACGAGCTTGTCTGCAGGGGTCTCATGCAGCCAGAATCATCAGAAGACAATAAGCAGTACTACAGTGTCCACCCCATGATGCGAGCCTTCCTAGTATGCAAATCAAAACAGGCTAATTTTGTTGCATACCTTGAGGACGATCTCGACAGTCGTCCATCGATCTTGGATTCTGCTGGTCGGATCCGTCGGTTGTCTGTCAGTTTCCCAGGAATCCCGGACGACATCCTTTCAGCAGTAACGCATGGAGGATTGCGTACACTCTTCCTTGTGGTTTTTCCTTACCATAGGCTACTTCCTTTTTCTTACCCCAGGCCACTTCCTGCTGCTGGTGATGATTATCCAGTCCGCCGGGGACATTTTGAAAATGTGCGAGTGCTGAGCATTGAAAGCAGGTGGTTTCCTCAATCCGATATTGATCTGGCAGATATTTGTAACAGGCAATTCCGGCTGAGGTACTTGGGGCTCAAGGTGCCAGACATCATTGCACTTCCCACGCAGATAGGGAAACTGAGGAGGTTGGAGACCTTGGACATAAGCGACACCGGCGTATCATGGCTGCCCAAGGTGATCCAGGAATTGAGGCGTTTGGAGACGCTATATTTGAGCAATACTGAAGTGACCAAGTTACCGAGAGAGATTGGAGATCTGCAGCACTTAGAAACTCTTGATGCAAGCAACACCGGCGTGACGGAGCTACCTAAAGAAATTGGAAAACTGCAACACTTGAAGACTCTGAATGTCAGCCACACCAGGGTGAGGGAGCTGCCGAGAGAAATTGGAGAGCTTCAGCGCTTAGAAACTCTGGACGTAAGTCACACCAGGGTCAGTGAGCTTCCAAGAGAAATTGGAAAACTGTGGCACTTGAGGACTCTGAATGCAATCCACACCAGCATGAGGGAGCTTCCGAGAGAAATTGAAAAACTGCGGCACTTGAAGACTCTGAATGTGAGCCACACCAGTATCAGGGAGCTGCCTTTGCTGCTCTCAAACTCAGTCATTGTGTTTGCCGGTAACAAGCATCCCGATAAGGCAATGAAGTTTTCTGACGAGGACTTGGCCGTGATGCGACATTTGGAAGAAGTTGTTATTTCGTCTTCACTAGCAAGACCAAGACCTGGAGAGGACCTAAGCATCATGTTATATGATCATTCGTATCAGCTTTTCCCTGATGCAGGATTTAAGGTAGTCGGCAGACACATGAGAGTCCCGGAGTGGGTCAAACAACACTTGGCCAATGTTTCCAGCTTGGATATCAGGCTCTACAAACTGAACCAGGATGACCTCAGTTTCCTGCGTAATAAAATGCAAAAACTGCAGCACCTTACACTGAGACTTGAAATCCTCCCAAGGAATGCTATTGTAGTAACAGGTGAAGGGTTCTCAATGCTGAAGAGCTTCTGCCTCGATTGCCGCCTGCCCGTGGTGACCTTCCAACAAGAGGCAATGCAGAAGCTGGAACATCTTGAGTTCAAGTTCTACACCAACCGAGCATTAACAAGTGAAGATCCTATGGGGATCTGGCATCTCTTGAGCCTCAAAAGGGTTGTCTTCCAAAGTTCCCCGAGGTATAAAAGCAATGCTCCGAGTATCAGTGCGGTTATTAATAAAGTGAGAGAAGAAGCTAAGGAGCATCGCAACAGGATCACCATCTCCATCAATGGCAAAGATGAAGAGGTAATCCAAGAGAAAAAGAAGAAGATATTTGCCTTGCTTCTATTTAATTTTTTACTTTTCTTTCTTTTTGTTTTCATATCTTTTTATTTTTAACATTTATATATTTTTATTTCTTTTTTGTATAGAATTAATATTTCATTTTATACTTATGTATTTTATTCCTTTTCTTTTTCTTTCTTTCCTTCTATTTCTAATTTTATGTTTCATTTTTTATATATAGACACACGTGATGTTCGTGTAGTATACATAGCATTTTTTAATGTTCACGATGATATTAAGTAAGCATACATTGATGTTCTAGATATATTTTGTGATGTTCGATAGCATTTTTTTCACCTTTTATTGGCTCATTAGTTTTATTATTTTATTTTAATTTTTATGATATTTGTGATGTTCACGTAGTATAAATATGGTATTCTATGCTGTATTTAGCGATGTTCTATAATGTTAATGTGATGTTTAGTGCACTTTTCTTCATTTTATATGACTTTATTTAGTTACTTCACTAATTTTATTGTTTTATTTTACATTTCATGATATTCTCGTTTTGATGGATGTCCTGCCCAATATAATTGCCAAGATGTGCCGTGGCATGCCTCTAGCAATAGAGTCTTTGTCGTCAGTAGTGGCAACCTACGCCCTGTTCACATTTACAATTTTACCTTTTTTTCAGTTATAGAACAGTGTTTTTCACCTAACAAATTAGCATAACCCAAAATCAACGCGTATTGGTACTGTAGCAAACACTGTTTGACACTGTAGCAAAGGCCACGTGTGCAGGGTGGTTGAGGAGGGATTTATCCCTCGTTATATAACTAATAATATATATATTAATTAAAGCTATTTTAACAAAGCATGGATATCATATAGTTGTATTTTTAGTATCTGCACGGATCGTACCACTTATCTTACTATACCTAGACAGGAGAAAGCCATTGTAACAATTCTCTAGAATCTCAGAGAGCCACGTCACCTCTGTGGGCCACGGTTCACATGTTAAGGCAGCAATTTCCTTCACCGTGCGTCCGTTCGCATTTGCCGCCATTATTTGTGTCCCTGGCACTTTCACCTTCCGCACATCTGGATTTGAAAACTCCGTGTCACAAGCCAGGAAGGGAAGGATTGCGCTTCGCCTTCCACAAGGCCTTGCGCTTCAGCGGCAATCTAAGGCTTGTTTAGGACAGCTTCCCCAACTTCAGGTCCAGCCAATCTAGCTCCGCTCCACCAAATATTTGCCAAACACTCCAGCTCCACCAAATCTAGATCCGCCAGAATAGTAAATCTGAGGACCAGATTCACTAAATTGATGGATCTCCTGAAGAGGTGCTTCACCAAACTGAGATTAGTGGAGTTGGGAAAAATTACTGACAACTATCACCGATTACGCAGTTGACTGCCCTGCTTGGCGATGACTGGCGGAGCAGTTGTGCTCCTCGAGACGGCGACTGCGGCAGGGGCTTCGAAGGGGGCCAGCGAGGCTGCGGAGCAGAGGCCGTGAGTCCGTGACCGCCGAAAGGGAAGAATGCAGCCGGAGCGCCTGGTTGGTGCACCTGCTCCGAGAAGGTCTTCATCTTGCCTGCTCGACGCTCTCCGAGCCCAACAAGCGCGTGGTTACTGCCTCCTCTCGGCCGCCGCGGGATAAAAAGGCTCTCCAACTGGAGGCTCTTTCTCTCTCTCTTTTTTTTTTTTTTTTTTTTTTTTTTTTTTTTTTTTTTTTTTTTTTTTTTTTGAGGAAAGCGGAACCGTGAACGGAAAGCTGCTGGAAAGGCGATGAGAATCCGTCCGTGCCTGGCGTGGCACGTCCGAGCATCTGGAGACCTCTTCTTTTTTTTTTAAGTGCACGGCAGCATTTTCTTTTGGAGAGAGAGATGGATTGTTTGGCATCACGTTTTTTTTTTCAGTATATGTTTTATGACGGTGTCTTTAACTTTTTCAAGTGCCCAATTTCTAATCGGAAGAATACATTTTAAGTCTGTCGGATAACTGCCAATGTCTAATGTTTAAACCAAAGTACTGTTGAGTTAAATGGTGACAAGTATGTACAGTGACCCTATCAAAAGTAGATCTGTAAAATAATTGTTACTATTTATCCATTGTATATCACTATGATGTTGTTGTTAGACGGGTACTTTCAATTTTCTTTTCATAGCTTTTTTCCAAGTCTAATGTAATAGAATTCTCGCAGCAACGCGCAGGGTATCATCTAGTAAAGAGTAAACGAGTAGTACGAAGCTCGCTACCTGCATGGTATGATGCGCGCCATGAGTGACGTCTTCATATGCTTGACCAACCCGTCCACTTCGGTGAGATTAACAGGAGCACCAGCACCGCCACCGCCTGTGGCCGGCACCCCCACTGGAGCGCAAGCACCAGTGCGGCGAGCAAGAGCCTGACGTGAACCATGCCGAGCCCCATGCCTGGGCAGTGCCGTGTCCCGGCACCGAACGACAGCATCCTAATGTCCTTGGGCCCCGGCATCAGACCCACGTGCTCCACCTCGCCGCCGGCGAGAAACCGTTCCGGCAGAACTTGTCGGGCTCCGTCCACACTCTGCCGTCCCTCCTGACGGCGCCGGAACGATGGTGAAGCACACGAGGCTGCCGCTGCTGCCGTTTTCCTTCGGCAGGATGGGGTGCACACCGACAACTGCCACCGCCGCGCTATCGGCGCCGCCACCCCACCACGACGTCACGGTCACGCTGTATGACCGCCACCGGCGGGTGCAACCGGAGGCTCTCGAGGATGACCGCGCGTAGGTACGGCGTGTCAACAGCGATGACCCCACGCTGGCCGCTACCGCCACCGTCGATGACCTCGTGGCAGAGCTTCTCCTGAACCTCCGGCTGATTCACCAGGTGTGCGAGCGCCCACTCGATGCAGGACACGACTGTCTCCGTGCCTGCACCGAGGAGCTCCCACAGGAGGGTCACCTTCTCGTCGTCCGTCAGAGCATGCCTGATGCTCGGTAGTTTGGAACCTCGAGGTCGAGCAGCGAGTCGACGTGTGGCCGGATACTGGTGCCACCAGCACTGGCACCATCTACATTAGAGCAAGTATAATAACAGGTTGCAAGCAGGCTAAATGCTAAGGTGATGAAGAAATAAAAGAGACGGGATGTATAAGAAAAAAAACACTATAAGAGGAGAGGCTAAGAGTTGGCTGTAAGGATTCTTACATCCAGCGTCGATTGTATTATTAGCCTTGTTCTTACCGCTACGCAACAGGGACCGCTGGCGGCACCTTTCCACGATGAGAGGAAGGAGACCTTTGCCATGCGGCTGCGGATGCCGAGGAAGCGCCGCCATAGTCTCCAGTGGAGCAGCCGCGCCATCCTTGACGTGGCTAGCATGGGGGCGACCACCATGCCATCGAAGAAGTCCTTTAGCACTTCCTGCACCGCGCGCACGTCGCGCGCATCGAAACCGCCGTCACCGAAGCACATGCGCATGAGAAGAGTGAGCACGGCGGTGTGAAGCCTGTCGCGGATGACAACAACCACATTGTCGTCATGGCCTCCTCGGCCACAGCTGGAGGAGAGGTCGGCGATGAGGCCGTCGACAGCCTCCCGCTGGAGTCCGGCGAGGAGGCCGAGGCGTGACGGGTGCAAGACGCTGGCGGTGAGGTTACAGCGGAGAGCACGCCAGAACGGGCCGTGCGGCGCGGTGCTGATGCTGTAGCTGAGGTTGACGCGCTTAGCTTGGACAAACTTGATGTGGAATGGTGCGGCGGGCGGTCAGAGAAGGTGTCGGCGTGGTCCACCAGCATGCTGCGCGCAATGGCGCGGTCACTGACCATGACCATTGGAACCGCCAGCGATGGACGGGCGCTATGGCTGTTGGTTCATTGGAAGACGATGGCGGCGAATGCTACGAGAGCAAGGCCAGCCATGGTGTAAGTGCATTCGTCCCCTATGTGGGATTTTGGTGATTAATGACAATCAAATTAGGGACTAACGGTTTTATCAAGATTATGTGCAGGTGTTAGTCCATATGAATGAGCAAATTGAAATATTCGGTGAAACAGCACCCCTCCAACTTGACCGAGTTACTTGGTGATCTTTACTCATAATTTAGCAAGTTTTATCTTTTATTGAGTATAGGACTACCGCACTATCAAGAGGGATGCATAGCTAGTTGACTAGTAGAAGGTTTAAAGTGCTCAAACATTGACTTAAAAAAAAACATGCTTGAGAGACACCTTCACACACTTGTGCACTGCCCTATCCTGTTCTGCCCCTGGAGAATCGGTAGTACCGGTCTTGGACCGGTAGTATCGGTAGGACTTAGAGCAGGATCCTCTCCAGCGAACTGCTTGCTCTCGGGTTCCAGAAAAGTTTATTCCGGTAGTACCGGATTTTAATCCGGTAGTACCGATGTTGAACCGGTAGTACCGACTCTGCATCGGTAGTACCGGTAGGACTTAGCGCCGAGACTCTCCCAGCCAACTCGCTGCTCTCGGGTTTCAGTAACTATATTTCGGTAGTACCGGATTTTAATCCGGTAGTACCGACCGGTACTACCGGTAGGACTTTGCCCAAGCAGTTACTCAGGGTCTGGATCGGTAGTAACGACTGTACTTTGTAGTAGGTTGACTGTTGTATCGGTAGTACCGGTGTATCACCGGTAGTACCGGTCAAGTCAACTTGACTGACAAACTTTTCTACCGTTGGGGCCTCGTGCAGTGCGTGTGTCAGGCTTTTAACGTTCGATCTGCTGAGGTAGCATCGGTACTACCGGTGGGAATCAGTAGTACCGGTAGCTCCCAGACGGAGGAAGTATAAATACTTCTTTCCTCTTGTTTAGAACGTTACCCACTTCATTTGTGGCCTACCAACCCAAGACAACAACTTTCTCTTGCTCTCCCACTCTCTCTCTCTCTCACACACATTCATTGCTCATAGCTCAATCCATTGCAAGTTTCAAGTTGAGAAGTGAGATTCGAGTGAGGAAAACTTAAATCCATTGCTTGAGCACTTGATTCCTCCCTCTAGCCGGCTTTGCTTTGCATTTGTTACTCTTGGGTTCTTGGAACCCTAGGCGGCTAGGCGTTCTTCGGGAGAGCCCGGTTTGATCCATTTGTGAGGGCTCCCCGAAGTGTTTGTATCACCCCAAGATTCTAGTGAAGAAACTCAAGTGACCTTTGTGGTAACCTTGAGTGAGGAAAGGAGGTGAAATAGACTCCGACCTTTGTGGTCACCTCAACAACGAGGAGTAGGCCTTCCTTTGTGGATTGACCGAACCTCGGGATAAATAACTTGTCCCTTGCTCTCTTTGTTGTTGTGTCTACTTGTGGTGTCACGGCTTCGACCATGCTCTTTCTCTCTCTACCTTGTTCTTAGGTTTGGAGGCCCGATCTACGATTTGGTGGTGATTCAAGTTAGGGTGAAGGTTGCAAGGAACTCTACATACACTTGGGTGGTTTGGTATAGCATAGATCTAAACTTACTCTGTAGTTAATCTTGGTTTCGTAGCTATCTGTTCTTGACCGGTAGTACTGACGGATTGCATCGGTACTACCGACAGGTATCGGTAGTACCGGTCCAATCCCGGTAGTACCGGTCTCTGTTCTCACGTTTCAATTGAGTTTGAGTTTCAGGTTTTATACTACGCCTATTCACCCCCCTTTAGGCATTGTAGATCCTTTCAATTGGTATCAGAGCCTAACCCTCGTGTTAACGCTTCACCGCGTGAGGGAACACAATGTCGGAGATAAGTGAAGCTCAAATGACCCAATTCGCCGAGAAGATAGCAGAAAAATTGTTGGAAAATCAAGCCAAGCACTTTGAAGAGCAAATGAGCAAGATGAGAGAAGAGATTGAGAGCTTGAAGGTAGCCTTGAGCAACAAGAATGAGAAGCAACCTAGTACATCAAACTCAAAAGGTGGTGCAAATGAAGAAGAGAAAGATCAAGAAGGTGACAAGACACCAAGAGGGTTCACCGCTACATCCTTTGACTACAATCTATTGAACAAGACCAATATGAATCAAATGCCACACATCAATCTTGGGAAGCCACCGCCGTTTGATGGGATCAACTACAATGATTGGGCACACAAGATGAAGATGCATCTCATTGCGGCAAGGTGTTGGGAGATAGTGAGTATTGGCATTCAACCTCCAGAAGTAGATGGTGAAATTACTCCTCAAGATATACATGATTTCCATCTTAATGCTCAAGCCGCATCATTGATTCTCTCATGCCTTAAGCCCGAAGAAAGCAACAAAGTGCATGGAATTGAAAATGCCAAGATGATTTGGGATACACTTAGAGTATCATATGAAGGTGATGAAAGTGTGAGAAAGTGTAACATTGAGTTACTACATGGGAAGATTGAAAATTTCTCTATCAAGAGCGGAGAGACCACTCAACAAATGTTTGATAGATACATGACCTTGATCAACAAGATAAGAGCACTAGGTGATGAAAAGTGGGATGACAACTCGGCGGCAAGAAAGTTATTGAGAGCATATAGGGTCAAGAACAAGACACTTGCGGCAATCATCATGGAAAGGCCAAACTATGAGAAGATGACACCACATGAGATGCTAGCAAAGATAAAGCACCATGAAGTCCTTGATGATGAAGCTATTAAAGATCAATCACAAGAAACAAGCAACAAGAAATGTGTGGCTCTCAAGGCAAATCATGAACATGCATCAACTCAAGAAAAAAGAAAGAAGTACAATGATGATAGCTCAAGTGAAGAAGATGATGATTCCGATGATGAAGCCGCACTCCTTGTCAAGAACTTCAAAAGATTCATGAGAAGAAGGATGTCAAGGAAGAGCTATGGTGATGTAAGTAAAAGAAACAAGAAAAGAGTTTGCTACAAGTGTGGTGCCCATGATCATTTCATTGCCGATTGTCCGCAAAACAAAGAGAAGAACAAGTCCAACAAAGATGATGACAAGAAGAATAGAAGGAAGAAAAGAGGTGAAGCACACATTGGTGAAGAATGGTACTCTAGTGATGAGTCAAGTGATGATGAGAAGACTAAAGGGAAGGACAAGGAGAAGGGTGCCGCAAACATTGCTATTCACAAGACATCTTCTCCAAGCTTCTTCACCAACAACTCATCTTCATCCAAGCTCTTCATCAACCTCTCCGACGACGATAACGTCACTCCAACTTGCCTTATGGCTAAGGGGGAGAAGGTACCACACAACTCTCCTACATGCTCAAGTGATGAACATAGTGATAATGAAAATGATGAGATGAATGAATATAAAAGGAATTTGATAATAAAATTTGGTAAGAAAGGAGGCAACAAAATAATCAAATTGCTAATGAAACTAGAAAGTCGGAATGAAAGTCTTGAAATGCAAGGTGATTTGATTTCGCAAGAAAGAGAAAAGAATCTTGCACTTGAAGCTTCTCTAACCGAAGAAAGGTTGAAAGTTGAGAAATTGACCGTGGAACTATCCTTAGCCAATAACTCTATTAAAAGGTTGACAAAGGAGTGTACCACGGCCAATGACTTAATTGCTAGTGTAAAGAACAAGTATAGCATAGCTCAAGAAAGCCTCACAAGCTTACAAGAAAAGTATCAAAAACTTGAGCTAAGCTATAATGCTCTTTGCAATAGCCCCTCAATCTCTTTCAAGGTTTCCGATGACTCTAGCACATCAACAAGTAAAAGTTGTAAAAGGTGTCAAAATGTTGATATAAATGCATATGCAACTAACCTTGTTGAAATAGCAAAGAAGGACAAGGAGATTCATAGGTTAAACATGATATTGAGAAATGGTTGCAAGTGCAAAGACCAACAACCAAGGCTCACTCTCAAGTTCGCAAGGCATCCATCCATCAA
Source organism: Eremochloa ophiuroides (assembly GCA_038502445.1). NCBI lineage: Eukaryota > Viridiplantae > Streptophyta > Magnoliopsida > Poales > Poaceae > Eremochloa > Eremochloa ophiuroides. Next base: position 123,366 of record JAHLJS010000285.1, read on the forward strand.
GGAAGGAGTTGGTTTTAGTAAGTATAATGGCAAAGCCAATGGAAGAAACATGATCAATGGAGTGCCTTGTGTGAGGTTCAACAAGGGAGTTCCTCTCTTTGAGCTCATAAACAAGGCAAACAAGGTCACAAGTCCATCTACTCCGCTTGCAAATGACAAGTCCAACAAAAAGATACAAGTGGAACAACCCAAGCAACAAGTGCCCATCTCACGAAACTATGCTAGTGATTACATGTGTTGTTGGGGTAAAGATGGCAAGATAGTTGTGAAGTATGTTGGTGTACTCAAGAAGAGGGAAATCATGAGGAGTGTTTGGGTGCCTAAAACTTATGTTACTAACCCCCTAGGACCCAAATCCATTTGGGTACCTAAAACAAGAACTTGATTTATTTTTGTAGGAATATGCCTCCTGTGGAACAAGTTGGGTGTTGGATAGTGGATGCACCAATCATATGACCGGAGCAAAGAACATGTTCACCTCATTTCAACCAAATCATGATTCATGTGAAAACATTGTGTTTGGCGACAATGGTAAAGGAGAAGTGCTCGGTTTGGGTAAAATTGCTATCTCAACCGAAAATTCTATTTCGAATGTTTTACTTGTGCATTCGTTAAGTTACAATTTGTTATCCGTTTCTCAACTTTGTGAAATGGGTTACGATTGTCTCTTCACGGATAAGGGTGTGACCGTCTATAGAAGAAGGGATTCCTCTATTGCATTTACGGGTCGTTTGAAAGGCAAACTTTATCTAGTTGATTTCACAACTAATAAGGTTGAGCCAGAGACTTGTTTAATGGCAAAATCTAGCATGGGTTGGCTTTGGCATCGTCGGCTAGCACATGTTGGGATGAGGAACTTGGCCCAACTTCAAAGAGGCGAGCACATCCTTGGACTAACAAATGTTTCATTTGAGAAAGATAGAATTTGCAGTGCATGCCAAGCCGGAAAGCAAGTAGGAGCAAAGCATCCAATCAAGAATGTTGTATCAACCACAAGAACATTGGAGCTACTTCACATGGACCTATTTGGACCCGTCGCTTACCAAAGCATTGGCGGTAACAAATATGGACTAGTAATTGTTGATGATTATTCTCGTTTCACTTGGGTGTTTTTTATGGTAGATAAAAGTGAAACACAAGGCATCTTCAAGAAGTTTGCAAGAAGAGCACAAAATGAGTTTGAGGTGAAGATCAAGAGAGTTAGAAGTGACAATGGAACAGAGTTTAGGAACACCAACATTGAAGCCTATCTAGATGAAGAAGGCATCAAGCATGAGTTCTCGGTTCCATACACTCCACAACAAAATGGTGTTGTGGAGAGAAAGAATCGAACTCTCATTGAAGCCACAAGATCAATGTTGGATGAGTACAAGACTCCACGCAATTATTGGGCGGAGGCAGTTAACACCGCTTGTCATGCCATTAACCGCCTATATCTTCACAAGCTTCGGAACAAGACTCCATATGAGCTTCTAACCGGTAACAAACCTAAGGTGCACTATTTTAGAGTTTTTGGTTGCAAGTGTTTCATACTTAATAAGAGAACCAAAAGCTCAAAGTTTGCACCAAAAGTACATGAAGGTTTTCTACTTGGTTATGATACTAACGAACATGGATATCGTGTGTTCAATAATG